>JANHFO010003301.1:348605-360256 GCA_032468095.1 Pareas carinatus
ATTCTGGGAGTTGAAGTCCACAAGACATAGAGTTGCCAATGTTGGACACCTCTGATTGAGACTCAATATGGGTCATTTAATTCAGTTTACTGTGCAGTGTGATCAATCAACTAGAGCTGGAGCTTTCTTTTTCAAAAACAATTGTGTATAACATTTAAGGTTCAAGGCGCTATTAACTTTAAATGAGAAAAAGGGATGAGGATGGGAACAAAAGTACCAACACTTTTACGAGAAGATGCAGGATAACATTCATGGGGATAAAATGAGAGAGAATAAAAAAAAGAGTTCAAAGGACTTTAGAGTATTCTCTAAAGAAGGAAGAATAAAGTACTGGCAGCTTTTGGGAGAAGAGTTTTTAAAAAGTCAACTAAGGGATTAAGACAAAACATGCATGCCGATATAGAAAAAAACAGGGAATTATTTCCTTCTTTCTCAAATCTCTTTAAAACTGGAGACCCTCCAAACATGGACTATTTAAGAAGCTCTGGAACAGACAGGAGAAATCCCCAAGTACAATTCAGCATCTCCTGTTTAGTATTTAGTATTTACCATCTTTTCTCGAAAATAAAACCGGGTCTTATATTAATATTTGCTCCAAAAGACGCATTAGGGCTTATTTTCCAATTAGGTCTTATTTTGGGGGAAATACGGTATTCAATGCGTCCGTCTGGCTGATGATCTTAACTGGGGCTTATTTTTGATGTAAGGACTTCTATTATGAGCATCCTGAAAAATCAGGACTAGGGCTTATTTTTCAGCGAGGACTTATTTTCGGAGAAACAGGGTATCTGTATCCAAATTTCACAGTCAGATGGACCCATCGCCAATCCCCAGGGCTAATATAGTTAGTCCTCGATTTATGACCAGCACAGAGTCCAAAATTTCTATTGCTAAGCGAGACACTTGTTGAGTGATTTTTGTCCCATTTTATGACCTGTCTTAAGCGAATCACCGCCGTTGTTAAGTTAGTAATACAGTTGTTCAGTGAATCTGGCTCCCGCCCCCCGATTGACTTGGCTTGTCAGAAGGTTGCAAAGACAATCACGTGACCATGGGGATGTTGAACGGTCCTAAGTGTGGAGAATGGTCATAAGTCACTTTTTCCCCCCAGTGGTGTCATAACTTCGAACGGTTCGACTAAACGAATGGTTGCAAGTCAAGAGCTGCTTGTACAGCGCCTTGGGACCCTCGCGTAACAAAGATGGACAGTTTGGCAGGGAGGAAGAACGAAGGGTGTCAACGCTTAACTCAACTCATTCTGTCCCATCCTAGGATTAAAATTACCTGCTAGAATCATTTTCGAACTTGGGGAATCGCGTCATCCGTTTGGAAAAACCAGTTCTTGAAGGTGATTTGTACCGTGATTACAGGTGAGAATTACAGTCTCAGTTTTTAAATCACTGACGAATGTTAAACGATGATAGAGCAGAGGTTTTCAACCTGGAGGTCCAGGGACCCCTTGGGGGGTCCGTGGCAAGTTGCCAGGGGGGTCCGCAGACAGGTCAAGAAAAATGCAGAAGTAGTAATCTACGTGAATTGTCCATGAGTTATTAGTTGAATTTGTGGGAATGGGGTCCCCCATGTAGCAAGGACACGTTTTGGGGTCCGCAGCTTGAAAAAGTTTGGAAACCCCTGTCGTAGAACAAGCGATGGCAAGACCAATCTGTTGAAACATCTAAGATGGTGGTGAAGTATTTAGCTTAAAAGGGCATCAGGAACCCCGGGGGGGGGAGCTGCCCATCATCCGCTTAAGTCTGCGACATGATTTTTCTATTCGTTATCACATTCCCTAATCTCTGTATAATAAACTGTGCATATGCAGTCACGATGATCTCCGTTAGTCTATTGGGCTTGACTTACCTGGGGGAGGGGATGCTCACAGAATGGGGAGAGCCAAAGGCCGCTCCGATTCCCTCTCCAACTCTAATATGGAAAGGGGAAGACTACCAAGACAAGGGCCCGCGGTCGGAGGACCAGCGGTCTCTCATCGACATAATGCGGAGCCTTATCCTGGAGGGAGAAACAGGTTCCAATAGAAGAGAATATCTGTAAGCCGGCAAAAAATGACCCTGTGGCGCAGTGACCAAGGCTACTACCTAGCAAGTAAATCAGCTCAGGTTCAAACCCCGGTCTGGCCTTTCAGCTGGGCTCAGGGTATACAGCTCGTTGAAGACAGCATAATTAGCTATAGAAATGGTCATCTGAGTCTCCCTTCCTTTTCCGGTGAATTTTTCCTGTTAAAGAATATCTGCATATCAAGAATGATCTGTTCTTGGTGCTCTCTATGCTTTGCTGTAGATGTTTCGCTCCCCAGCAGTGCACTGAAGATGTTACCTAGATGGGTAATTAAATGTCTCACGAGCAAACAACCAAGCTCGGAAAGCACCAAGAGCTCCACCGAAGAAAAGGGCTTCAGATCGATTCAAGTAGGAACTGAGGTTCTAAAGCAGTGATGGCGAGCCTATGGCACCCGTGCCACGCCGGGCAGGCAGAGCTCTCTCTGTTGGCACACGAGCCAATTCACCCCAGCATCGCCCCAGGGCTGAGCATGCTCAGAAAGAGAGTACCGGTGTTGGGCAATGACATCACCGAGCCATGTGGTGCCGGGGGGTGACATCACGAGCCACAACTCATTCGCTGCAACTCGTCCGGGCACTTGGTGCCTAAAAGGTTAGCCATCACTGTTCTAAAGCTTCTCAGACGGATGTCCAGCGCTGCTGAGGCAACGGGGTTCGTGCTGTGCTCAGTGCTGGCGAAGTGTTCCTATTAACTCAAGCGTCTTAGAAAAGCGAGGACAACGGAGATGGGAGTTGTGACTCAACAATGGCAAAGCTCTAGGATTCATCACACCTCCCCCTTGCTTCGCTCCAGCCTGCAAAGCAGAGCGATTAACAGGACTCTAAGTAGAATTAGCAGAGCAGGAAGAGTCTTCCCTAGAGTTCGAAGTGGGATTGACTGGCACTCTGTAACGTCAATGCCAAATTCATGTCCCGCCCCTCGAATAGGAAGAAATAGGAGAAAGGGGAGATTGAGTAGCACACAGTTCTTGCAGATTGTGCACGGATGAGCAGCTCCCATAACACCTGGGCCGGCTTCCCCAGCCGTCATTTGTATTAGTCTGCCCTGCAGCAGCAGGAAACCCACCACATTCTTGGCAGCACTTGTGTTAGTTGCTACTTTTCTGCATGTTGATAATCCTGCCCAGAGGCAAGGCTTTTACGGATGATAAATTTTAAAATCTCAAAAGAAACGAGGGGGGGGGGGCAAACATTGTCTGTTTGTATCCCTTTGATGTCTTTTTATATGGCTGTGCACTGCCCTGGGTCCCTTCGGGGAGAAGGGCGGTATAAAAATTCAATAAAATAAATAAAATAAATAAAATAAAAGAAACAAAGCAATTCTTACTAAATCAAGGCTCTTTGTGAAAACTTCTCAGAGCAGACATGTCCCTGAGTGAACAGCTTCCTCTCCACCACTGTTCTCCTGAAAGATGGCAATTGCATCTCTCATCTTCCCCGGGCTCTTCTTGTAACAATGACATTATTTGCTGAAGGTCAAGATACCAGTCCACAATGACCTCTGGGTCAGTAACTCGGAGGCACATCAATATTGTCGAGGTGAAGGCTGTATGCGGCACTCCAGGGAGACACCCCCAAAACTGGGCAGGCTACGACAGAAACTAGATTTGATGCAAACTTAAGTAACCTTAAAACCACCTAAATATGTCTTCTCCCCCTGCATATTTAATAATTGATTTGTTCTACCATATTTGGGTTTGGATTTTATCGGCATGATGCATTCTACAGGAATAAGAGGCGACTGAGTGGAGATGTGTTGTGTAAGAGAAAGAGGGTGAAGGCAGTTTCTCCCTATTAGTTCCCAGAGTACATTGGTAGAGTGCTTTACTTTGGCAAGATTCTGTCTATAGGTCTGGAACAATAAATAACTCAGCTTGAAAGAATCGCCACATCTCTTTCTTGGCTTTTGGCCCTGACATTAATTTTGCCAAACTGAAGCGTTCTATTATCTGCCATAAACTCTGAGAACTATTTCTCTCAACGTATTTCATCTGAGCTGCCTCTTACACCTCTGGCATGCCCTCCGCTCCCTCCTGGGAATCTGATCTACTACTTTCCATCACGACTGTCAACTTTTGAAGAGATTATGGGAAATGCCCCACAGACTTTGGGAGGGAGAAGAGAACTAGAGGTTACAAACTGGACTAGGACATTCACTCTAGGCAAAATTCATCCTGAACATGTTCTGTCTCCCACACGGGAGCAGAAGCACTGTGTTCACGCACTGGAGACCTGCACTCTCCTTTGTCAAAGGAATCCTAAAATCATAGGGCCAAAAGGGACCTTGGAGGTCTTCTAGTCCTTGTCCAAGGGAGGAGTTCTTATATATTCCAGCACAAATGTCTCTCCAATCTTTTCTTGAAAGCAATGGAGCGCCCACAACACGGGAGAGAAACTGTTCCACTGATCAACTGTTCTCACTGCCAGGAAATTCCTCCTTATTTCCTGGTTGAATCTTCCTCCGACGAGCTCCCACCCACGGCTTCTTGTCCTGCTCTTGGGTGCTATGGAGAATACATTGATACCCTCTTCCCTGCAACAACCCTTCAAGAATTTTAAATTTTAGATTATTTTAAAATTGGCCAACCAATGTAATATTTTTAAACTGGTTTTATTGTTGAAATTGTTATATTTTTTACTGGCTGTTCACCACCCTGGGTCTTTCAGGAGACTGGCGGTATACAAATCTAATAAATAATAAATAAATAAATAAAGCAGGTGGGCTTTTTTTTTTAAACCAACCATGTTACCCACAAAATGTTTTCCCTTTCGTTTTCCAAAAGCAATAGCTCATGCAAGTACAACGGAAAAGATGGAGGGGAGGAGGAGAAAGAGAGAGAATGTGTACCTGGGTGAGGAAGGTTGGATGAAAACAGCTGATTTAGAGCAAGGCAGAGATGCTTCACAGACACAGGATGAGAGAGAGAAGATGAGCGATCAACCGTCGGGGATTGGGGGAAAGACACAAAACATTTACTGGACAGGGATAACGTGTACATCTCTCTATCCCTCCCAGGGTCTTTCATCTGCCCAACTCAAGCAATCGTTCTTACGTCTACTCAGATCAGATATATGGAAAACCCTCAACAAGGTTTTGTTTGAATGGTGCACTTTTCAAGAGGAGAACATTGGAGACGGCATGACTATGGACAACAGGGCCCGTTTCAATGCAGAAGGAAGGGACGAGCAAAACCACTCACTTGATGCAGCTATCGCGTATGAAAAAGGAGACCGTTAAAAAAGTTCTTTTTTTTGATGTCTCTAGCTCAGTGGCCCCCAACCTTTTGGGCCTCAGGGACCAGCAACATGTGAGAAAGGCTTTTCCGCAAAATCGGAGGAGGTATGATTTTGTGCGCTGTCTGCATCCTGCGAATGGGGCTTGTTTGTGTGGCCCGGTTGCCGGCATGCCGCAGACCAGTGCTGGTCCACGGACCGGGGGTTGGGGACCCCTTGCTCTAGCCCACTGTTTATCAACCTTGCCAACTTTTAAAATGTGTGGCCTTTAACTCCTAGGATTTCCCAGCTAGCATGCTGGCTGAGGAATTCTGGGATTTGAAGTCCACAAGTCTTAAAGGGACCAAGATTGGAGATCTCTAGTCTAAAGTACAAATAGGAAGGGGCTTAAAACTGTTTCTGTATAGGCTGTGTTCCTATAACAGGACCAACGAGTCATCTGGTTAAGGAACAGCAATAATAAAAATGCAACAGTAAAACAACCTATCTAAACAAACAAGAAAAGCCTACGGCCAAATCAACAACATGTATCGAATTATACAATCCCTTGTTATCCCACTATCTGGGAGAAAAGCCAGCTCTTGCCAGCTTTCTAGAAAGTGAAGAGGTTGCAAGCTTGCTGGATCCCAGGGAAAAAGATATTTCACAGGACAGGAGTTGCTACAGGAAAAAAAAAAAGCTCTCTAGGTACCACTAGATGGCGATGTTTGAGGGAGAAAAGAGAACTGGAGGTGACCACTCTATCTTAATTTGGCTGCTACAAAATCAGAATCAGAATTTATGGGCCAAGTGGGCCTGGACATACAAGGGATTTGTCTCCTATGTACATGCTCTATACCAGTGATGGCGAACCTTTTAGACTCCAAGTGCCCAGACAAGTTGTGGCTAAGGAGTCGCGGCTCATGACGTCATTGCCTGGGGCCACTACTCTCTTTCTGGGCATGCGCATGGCCCCGTGACATCATCGACTGGCGCTGCTACTCCTTTCTGAGCATGCTCAGCTCTGGAGCGATGCTGGGGTGACTTGGCTCATGTACCAGCAGAGAGAGAGAGCTCTGTGTGCCTGCTGCGGCACGCGTGTCATAGGTTCGTCATCACTGCTCTATACCTACTTACATACAATAAACCAACTGTGATTACAATCATAAGACACATTCATAATCATAAAGTACATAAGCCCAAGAATCATTCATAATCATAAATTAAGGAACTACCAAGAAGAAAATAACACCCTTACCAACATTGACAGAGAAAGCCACGAGTATACTGTATAAACAGAGAGCAAAGCCCACTCACTTCTAGCCCTGATGATGTTACCTGGTTGGGTAATGAAACGTCTGAAAGAAAACAACGAAGCTCAAGGAGCACCAAGGACTCCACAGCTGCATCACTGAACTGAATAACTGCATCGCAAAGGCTTATTTTGGATGGTTATGGGCGTGAGATAGGAACGAGCCCCAATTGGTTTTAGGGAAGAATATTATATTTTCAAAAGTGAAAATAATCTGTGATTCTGTGCATGCGCAACCAGCTGATCCTTCCTCCAATTATCACACAGCCTCTAAAAATACTAGTAAGGGAAAGATCAGAATCAGAATTTTATTTTGCCAAGTGTGTCGGGACACACAAGGAATTTGTCTTCAGGGAACATGCTCAATACCTAAACCAATACAACAAACGACTGTGATTACTGTGATGAAGAAAAGTGTGGGAAAACCATCCATTCGGATGTTCTGGCTGTGGTTGCATTCACCGGGAATGAAATATATCAGTTGATTCTGCGGTCCAAGCTCACGGGTCTCCTTAAATATGTGGGAGTGACAAACCTATTGAAAAGGGTGACTTCTGGTGCAATGGGTGGGAGGAGGAGTCCAGCAGCCACCCAAAGAGGAGGGTCCAAACCAGAATGGGAATGGAATCACTTTAGATTGAGAAATGGAGGGCAGACTGACCTGGGGAATGCTGGGAAGTTGCAAGCGAGGTCATGGAATTCGAAAGGTTCAGGTTTGCGGTGATGCTGAGCTGACTCTGCACTGCAGGAGGGTAAGGAGACGTTGGGGTTAGAAGGGACTCCTCGCTGATCTCCTCGTCCATTCCAGGCAAGTAGGTGTCGATCAAGGCGTCAAGGAACTTCACAATTAGCTCGGCGTAGTCAGGGATTTGACTTTGCTAGGGAAAAAAATGAAAAAAGAATGAATTTCCTATTTCTAATCTTTGTATGTGTGTGATGTCCTTGGGGGTCTCTGAGCTTGGTGGTTTTCTTGCAGACGTTTCATTACTCGACTAGGTAACATAATCAGTGCTAGAAGAGAATGGAGTTTGCTCTCTGCTTATTATACAAGTAGCTTGAGCCCCATTGGTATTGGTGGGGATTTCCTTGGTGGCTCCTTGGTTAGGCTGTTGGCTCAAGGAACCAGAAAGAAAACTCCCAAAAACGATCAGGGCAAGCCACCAAAATATAAACCGAGAGTAAATCCCACTCCCCTCTAGAACAGATGATGTTACCTAGTTGGGTGATGAAACATTTACAAAAAAACAACCAAGCTCAGAGACCACCAAGGACCCCGTAAATTCAATGTGAGCTACAAATATTTTATTTTATTGGAATCATTTCCCCCCTTATCTTAACCAATGAATCCCACATTCCCCAGAAGGTTTTCTCCAACTGAGACAACTCCTTTTACCCCTTGCCAGTATCAAAGGACTCCAGATATAAGGCCAGATCTCCCCCATCTGAAAGAGCAAATGGTCAGCCAAAAACTACGAGCTCTGAAAAAAGCCAACTGGATGATATGTGCTTTACGTACAGAATTATTTGACTTTTCCACAAAATAGGAAAAAAGCCAACATTCAACTACGTTTTACAGATTTCTGATGGTACTTAGACTGCCTATTTCAGTTTTTCAGGCCGCCAAAGCTTCACACATTATAAAATACATACCATATTTTCCATCTATAAGACGCCCCTTATTTGCATGTGGTGCATGATTGGAGGAAACCTGTTAGGTTGTCTCAGTAGTTAGGTTGCTTCAAGCATTTTTGCAACTGCCCATGTATAAGACGCATCTTTGTTTTTAGGTAAGTATTTTAAAGAAAAAGTAGCATCTTATAGACAGAAAAATACGGTAATTGGGCTTCGGGTCCATAAGTCACAATGAACAGAATCCCACCTCAGTTAAATACAGGAATATGGTTTTACTGAAGACCACCCATTTCTGAAATCAGGTGTCTTTGTTTCTAT
The DNA here is from genome assembly GCA_032468095.1 of Pareas carinatus. NCBI lineage: Eukaryota > Metazoa > Chordata > Lepidosauria > Squamata > Pareidae > Pareas > Pareas carinatus. The sequence goes on from JANHFO010003301.1 coordinate 357,159, forward strand.
CGATTCAAAGTCAATTTCTGCCAATCCAATGTCACCTTGGTAGCAAAACAATTTCGAATACAGCATGTGAAGCTAATGCAACATTGCTCAGTTGGTGGTTCTCAGCTCAGATTAGTTCACTGCTCAGTAATTCTAGATGGCTGCTAAGGAGAGTACGTCCGGAGGATGGGGTGCTTGGGTTTCAGCTGTGACTAGATATATGTCCTCTGGCATAAAACAAGGGGCCGGGAAAAGGAAAGAGAGGCCTGACATTATGGAGGGAGAACGAGAGCCAGCAGCAGACGAGGCAAAACACGGCAGAATGAACTGGGCCTAGAGGCAGGAAAGACAGGCTAGCAGTGCTCGAGACATCCATCTTGGCTTAGTTTCCTGACCTCTTTGGAGGTCCTTAGTCTACAAGCATTTATTACAATGGAACTATTTAGGGAGGAAGGGCAAGGCTGTTCTTATCAGCCTACCCTGTTTTCCTGAAAATAAGACCCGGTCTTATATTAATTTTTTGCTCCAAAATACACACCAGGGTTTATTTTCGGGGAAACACGATATGTTGCCAAATCCGGGACGTCGATTTAAACGAGACCGCCATCGTGTGTGTCCCTTGCTCCACTCAACACATGCAGTTTCTGCCCGCGGCCATCTCGTGGACGGGTAGAAACGATCCCTGAGTTCAATGGGCGAGAAGGGCTATCGACATGCTGCCAAATCCGGGACATCGAGTCAAACGAGCCCTCCGTCGTGTGCATCCCTCGCTCCGCCCAACGTGCGCAGTTTCTCGTACGGATTGATGTCCTAGATTTGGCAACATATCGATAGTCCTCCTCGCCCATTGACTTCAGGGAACATTTCTGCCCGAACTGCGCTCACTGAGTGGAGCAAGGCACCGACTTCCTTGCTGTTTTTGGTGCTGGCTTGTTTGTTTACTACCGGTAAATGTGTCCGTTGGGCTGACAATCTTTACTAGGACTTATTTTCAGAGTAGGGCTTATATTGCAAGCAGTCTGAAAAATCTAGGGCTCATTTTCGGGGTAGGGTTTATTTTCGGGGAAACAGGGTAGTTCTGGGACAGACTTTAGAGAGTTGGGTGTACACGTTTCCCGTTTATGAGAATTCCATGACGTGCAGCTTCATAGAACCCTAGAACTGTCAAGTTGGAAGGGACCACAAGGATCATCTAAGCCCAATGTTTCGCTCTACAGGTAACCTTCGACTTACAACCGTTCATTTTGTATTTGTTTAAAGATAAAATAGCACTGATAAAAATGGCTTACGACTACTTCTCGCACTTATAACCATTGCAGCATCCCTATGATCCTACGATCAAAATTCACCCTATAGGAATATGATACATTATATCATATGATATATATATGACTGTAAAATATTTGGAGATTGAAAACATCCAAATCAGAATCGGAGGGGGGCGGGTTGAGGAAACTGCTCCGTGATTAGGCTGTTTCCAGTGGCTGCCGATAATTTTCTTACTAACCCTCCAGTGGGACTTGCACTGTCACATCCACCGTGATTTGACCAAGGCCACTACACGGCATGCAATTTGAGAGAAGCCCAAATCACTCACCTTAGAAAATGGTCCTGCAAACCTCCACAGGCCGTTAAAACCAAAACCTGCAAATCAACAGCAGCAGCAGCAACAAGAAAGAGAGAGCAGTTTTGTTAGAAAAATGAGGATAGAAAGATAGGTGTCACATAATCTGCAATGATTTCTTCTTATTCTTGGGTTGAATGAAGCCTGTTCTACACATCCCGATTAATCACTCTGATGCTTGCACCATCCCATGAACCCGTCAAGGGACTCAACCATAGGGCCATAAGCACCACTGGCCAATCGCCTCAAGTTCTGGAACTCCATTCTATACCTAGGTGTCAGTCAATAGGTACAGATAATTTATTGTGTAGCAGTCGGGGGAGATTCAATTCACACCTCTAAAACAGGCCGAATATGCAAAATGCACCATGCTTTTCAACCACCAAAATGTTATGATGGTTTAACATTCTTTAAGGGTTCAATCATAACTATTACTCCAACACCCTCTTAATATTCACACATTTCCAATACAACATGCAATAAAATACAACACAGTATACCAATGTCGGAGGCAGGTTCCAGAAAAATAGTTTTAAATGCAGCTGTAAGGCACCAACACTATTTTAAAACAGTCCTGTGTTTGCTTTCTTGCACTTCACCCATGCGTTAAGATGGGAGTGAAGGAACAATTTAAAATAAAGTGAAGCGAACTGAGGCTGTATGGGTGTGTGTGAGAGAAATTCTTCTGAAAGTCTCCTTGAAGGAAGATGATATTACTTTGTAGATGAATAACAGATTTGGGTTGCTTTAAAGCCCTCTGCTACGTTTTGGTAGTTTTTCCACAACATTTCTTATAAGAAATCTGGATAAGGACAGTCACTATGAGGGTGTGAGTACCCAAAGGGTATTATTTTTAAAGGTTAAAAAAATAGAATTAGTACTCCTTGGCTGTTATAAAATAAGGGAATCTCTCCTGTATATCCCTCTGCAAAGCTTTCAAATAATATTATGTATTTTTCTGCAAAAGAAGTCAGGAGAGGTTTGGTGCAGTATCCATTTAAGCAAAACCACATAGAACTGGGATGGGTCATACAGACCACAGATTCCGATACTCAATGCAGGAATACAAAGTCTTTTTAAGAGGTGACTGTTCTCCCTTCAGTGAAATGAGGCTCACAGGCTTCCAGGATCAGGGGTTCCACTCCTATATTAAACCTCCTTCCCCTTCTCAAAAAGCAGAAGAGGGGGTGGTGGAATTAAAAGTGCTGTTGGTTCAAACGGAGAATGCAAAAACCCATCCCTCAAGTGACTATAAGTCACTTTCCTGTATAGTTTTATTTTGAAAGGTAGCCTATGAAAGAGGCAAGGCTTACATTTTAAAATTTTATTTATTAATTTTACATACTACCCAACTCACTGTTGTGTGTGACACTCTATGCCTCTAAACCAGGAATCTCCAATGTTGGCGACTTGAAGACTTCTGGACTTCAACTCCCAGAATCCCCCAGCCAGAGGAATTCTGGGAGTTGAAGTTCAAAGGTTTTCCAGTTGCCAA
>JANHFO010003301.1:360436-379887 GCA_032468095.1 Pareas carinatus
CCAGAGGAATTCTGGGAGTTGAAGTTCAAAGGTTTTCAAGTTGCCAACATTGGAGACCCCTGCTCTAAACTACACCAGCGTTTCTCAACTTTGGGCTCTTCAAGATGTGTGGACTTCAACTCCCAGAATACCCCAGCCAACCTTGCTGACTGGAGAATTCTGGGAGTTGAAGTCCACACATTTGAAAGTGGCCAAGATTGAGGAACACTTATATGCTATAAAGAACAAATATTGAGGGGAATACATAAAATAGTCTGATTTAATCTGAGCAGATCTATTTTCCCCCAAGTTTATGAAGGAGCTGTAAGATACATACTCTGCAGATAAGACGTCTGATACTGTGGTGGAGATTCTTCGTGGTAAACCATACTCTGAACAATCCCATGAATGGGATTCAATAAATTTGGATCCTGACATTGCGTTAAGAGAGTATTTATCTTGTAGTCCAATAAATTGTGCCTAGACAACAAAATATATACAATGTTTGATCAGGTTATCACTTTCAAGTTTTTACTGCAGCAAATAATTGGGTTTTCAAGGGTGTTTATCCATCAAGGCTTTTATTACAATATAGAAATGAGTATTGACATAGAAATGGTTGTGCAAGTCAATTATTCTTGTCAAGGAATTTCATTTCTGATGCTGGTTAGATAATTCCATCAAACCTTTTAAGCACCGTACCAAAGTACGATCACCAGAATTCTAGGGTGCAGACGTAGATAGATAAATCCAAAATAATCATGCTCATATCGAAAACCAATTCCATTTTTTAAAAATCTATAATTCCAACAAGTTACTATATTGTTCTTGAAAACTGCATGACAAATTTGGGGGGGGGATTTTTTGTAGGATTTCACAAATGTTGGGCTGGGGAATTCTGGGAGTTGAAGTCTCCACATCTTGAAATGGCTAAAGTTGAGAAACACTGCTCTAAATGCTGCTTCAAACATCACCATCTAAAACCTGAGCAAGACTGCAGGGACTTATTTGTCCCATCAAATATATATATATCACATTCTTTTTCCCTGCCTGCACAATTTTGAGTGAACTCCTCCAGAGTCAGAGTGCACAGGGAGATGATCAAAAATAGCAACGGGACGATTACCTTTCGGCAGGACACTACGTCCTTTGAAAAACTCAACACTTACACAACAGGAAAGACCTTTGGGAAAACCACACTGGCTTCTGCTAAATACTCATACAGGATTCGCTGGTCAAACTCATCTGCCGTGTACTTGACCAACGTTGCCTGTCCAAACACAAAAGTGGGAGAGGGAAAAGGAGGAATGAGAAACATCACCCTGCAATCTCTAATCAGCTATTAGGTTAAATCAACTACAGCTGTAGACACCACATAGTCAAAAGGGATGGGGCTTTCAACATACAGACATAGAACATAGAATCATAGGGCAGGAAGAGTCCTTGGAGTTGTCTTCTAGTCCAAACCACCTGTTTAATAGTTTTTCAGTGTATTTTTGAAAACTTCCAGTGATGGTAGCTTCACAACTCCAAGATACAAGCTACCCCACTGATTAATTGTTCCCACGGCCAGGAAATTTCTCCTTACTTCTAGGTTGGATCTCTCTTTAACAAGCTTCTTCCCATTACTTCCTGTCCTGCCCTCTGGTGCTTTGGAGAATAAGTCAATATCCACTTCTCTGTGACAGCCCCTCAAGTCCAGGAAGATAGTTATCAAGTGCTCCCTAATCCTACTCTTCAACAGGCTAGATATACCTAGCTCCCTCAATCATTCATCATATGATTTAGCCCAGGAGTCTCCAACCACTGGGCCCTGGCCCGTGCGGAACCGAACTACGCAAGCAGCGGGCGAACACGCACACACGCAACTCCATTGGTGTGAGTGGCAGGTGCGTGTCTGCCACTCGCAAGGAACTATCCCCTCTCCCACCAGCTGGGCCACCAAGCCAGGAAAGTTGGGGGTCACTGATTTAATTTAATAATTGGATTTATAGACCACCCTTTTCCGTTAAAACGGACTCAGGGCAGTTCATCATTTAGCCTCTAGATCCTTTATCATCTTTGCTGCTCTCCTCCACACACTTTCTAGGGTCTTAGTGTCTTCTTTGTATTGAATGCGTATGACATCTTGATATGTTTTGATCTCCACCTTATGCTGATCAGAACGTGTCCTCTCCTTTCCACAGTCGCTCAAAATAATGACTTTCCGGTTCAGGTCTCTTTAGGGAACTGCGATCATTGGAAGTGGTGACTCTTCAAGCAGTATTGCCAGGAGGGATCTTCATGTGACAAGGATGATATACTTACAAGGACAGTCAGCAGCAAAGCTTGGATTTTGGGATCGGTGAGGACTTCCTCATCTAATAGGACGTTAGACTCGGATACAGATACTTTACGGCGATGGGGATGCTGTTGGGGTGATATCCTTTGGGTTTCTGCAGGAAGGAACCCACATATTATAACCAGGGATAGCAGGAACAGACAACAGTCTTATGTTCTAGGTAAGGCTTCCTCAATAAGCATGAGAAGTACTGAAGTTTTGAGTGAAAGAGGATTCAGTTCCAATCTTATCTCAGTCATGGAACATCTCTGGAGCTCAGACCAACAGTCACTGCCCTAAGTAGACTGGCAAAAGGGCCATTTGTCTCTGAGTGTCTTTCATACAGCTTTATTTTTTTGTTAAATTCATTTGCCGTCTATCTTGCCATGGATTTAACTAGGCAACTTACAACAATAAAAAGAAATATGTAAACCAAAGTGACAGAACAATAAAATAAACCATGATAACATGGTCTATTCTCGTTTAAGCATTTCAATTAGTGAGATATGTTTTATACTTCTGTAAAGGCCTCTGATTTTAGACAGAAAGCCAATGAACAATTTCTACTCCATGGTTCTCTCTCACGAAACGGGAGGAATAAATTCTTTGGTGTGCCCTTAAAATCTTTTCAGAGGGTCTACGCTGGGCAGGTCCAATGCACAAATTAATTCCAACCCTGGCAAAATTTGTTATATTGTGGGTTTGTTTGTATGGGCAGATTTTATTATATACCGGCACACCAAGCGAGCAACAGCAAAATAAATAATTGTATAAGGCATTTAATTAAACATACACAGCAATTAGCTATTACGCCATTCTGCTTGAAGTCTTACCCATTTCATAATCATTTTCTGCTACTCTCCTCATTTTTGGAGGTGTGGTGATCCCGGACTCCATTTCTTGTCTTTTAGGAGCTTTTGTGTCCGATACTAAGTGGTCAAAACTTTTTCGGGTACCTATGAAAATGAAACAAGTTAAACTTGTACGCTCCTATAATCCGCTCTGAGGGATTCCAAGGATTCCACAGTTCAACTCTGAGCTACCTATATTGTCTTCTATTGGAATCCAGTTTGCATCTTGGATAAACAGAGATTGCAAATAATAATTTGTGGTTCAAGGACCACTGGCAAGAAATTAAGCAGGGATTCCCTTTTTCGGCACAAGCGGCACCCATGGACTGAGAAGTGCCAGCTTGCCGGAACCGAAGGCTTAATGCAAGAAGGACGAGTCAGCTGTAGATTTCATGAATATTCCTTGCCCCGCTCCCTCGTCTATTTAATACAAGTAATTCTCGACTTGCAACCATTCATTTAACAATGGTTCAATGTTACAGCAGTCTTGGAAAAAGTGACCTAATGACCTGAACTTGCACTTAGGACCATCGCACCACCCCACAATCACGTGATCGTGATTTGGCTGCTTGGCAACTGGCTCGGATTTATGACTGGTTGCCGCCTCTTGGGGTCATGTGATTGCGATTTGGGACATTTTTTTTCCGATTTCCAGCCCCCTCCCCCAAAATGCCCATTGGGGAAACTGGATTTGTTAACGATCACATGATTCATTTAATGTCTGTGGCGATTCACTTAACAATGGCCGTAAAAACTGTCGTAAAATTGGACCCAACTTGATTTACGACCATAACGACTTACGATGGAAATTCTGGTCTCCATTGTGGTCGTAAGTCGAGGAATACCTGTTCAAAATACGCCCCCCCCCCAAAAAAGGTTTGTTTGATGAGAATGTCTAACATTCTTTCAAACAGGCCTTTGTCTGGTGGGGTTGTGTGGATGTCCGGCCCAAATCTTTGTGTTTAAAAGAAGATTGACACCCCCAACCAACCTAGCAGCTTTTTAGTGTTGGCTTGAGAAGGCTGCCCCATATCCAGGCTCATGGACTTCCTTGTACGAGGACTGATCTGCCCCACGGTTGGGTAACTAGCAGTGAGATGTCTGTCAGAGTTCTTGGGAGAAGACCAGGGCGGGTTTTCTCTTAGTGTCCTAAAAAGATAAAAAGAAACCCAGTCATTTCAAAAACAAACCATCACCGCACAGGCAGAAATTACTCGAACAGCAAGTGAGCGTCCTTCCCTCTGCCAATTCAAAATGGCCCCCATGCATTAGCATAAGATCTGGTGCTTTGGCGCTCTCTTGCGTTGGGAAGAGAGATGATTTTTTTGGTCGAAATTGTTTTTGTTTGCTTTTTCATTTTAATTTACATTGTCATTGCTTATACATTTTGTACCGTGTAACAATATACCATCATTTGCTTTAAGCTTTTAGAATTGTAGTTTCACGTTTTGGGGCAGTTATCACCTGCCAATGACTCCCAATCTGGGAGTTCAAATGGTTATAATACCTTAGACATAACCTTACGAAACTACACTTCCCCTTTAATACTGTTAATCGCTCTGTATAGTTTTATTTCCCTCTCTTTCACTTCTTCTTTCCCTACCTTTTCTTCTGCCTTTTCCTTTCCCTTTTTTACTTGTCCTCCTTCTCTTCTTCTCTTTCCTTCTCCCTTTCCTTTTCCTTCCCTCCTTTCCTTTCCTGTCTTCCTTTCTTACCTCTTCTCCTATTCCTCTTCTTTCTCCTTCCCCCTCTAATATCCTCCCCCTCTGCTTCTCCCTCTCCCTCTACTTCCCTTTCCTTACTTTACTCTTTCTCTTCTTCCTCCATGCCTTTTTGACTTCCTGTTTCTTTCTCTTTCCTTCCTTTCTCCTTTCCTTCTTATCATTTCTCTCGTTTTCTCTTTCTTCTTCTCCTTTTATCACCTGCTATCCTTCCCTTTCTTCCCTCTGATCCCTTTTCTTTATTAACTACAGTGACTCCCTGATGGCTACTATCTTTCTTTTTGTTTCCTTTTACTCTTTCTTTCCTCCCCTTTCCTCTTTCTCCTCCTCCTCCTCCTCTTCTTTCTCAAGAGGAAAGATGATTGAAGGACTTACAGCAGTGGCCCCCAACCTTTTCTATGGAAAAATGTTTTCCCGCAGACCTGTGAGGGCATGGGTTACATGCTGCTTGCATTTTGTGAATGGGGCTTGGTCTGTTTCTGTTGCTGGCATGCTGCGGTCCAATGCCGGTCCACGGACTGGGGTTGAAGACCCCTGCCCTATAGGCTTGAGCATTTCCCCAAGATATAACTGGAATGAACACAGTGATGCTATGAATTTAATGATGCCATCACACAAGTGGTGCCAATTATGGATTTAATTGTTGGCTTGTTGATATTAAGAGACATCTAACATTGTTTACTCTCCTGCACCTCAGCAGAAACTCAGGTTTAACATCTGCTTCTTCAGCGTCTATTCCACAAGGTTCCCTCAGAAGGAGACACGAGATAGGTAATAATGCAGTTTATTTGGGGACTAGCCCAATGAATGAATGTCAGTGAATAAACCCGGAAGTAGTTTGTTGAAAATTTATTCAGTGAAACGATGGGTTAATGTGATGTGGCATGTTACGAATAGTTTGTTCAGAACAAGCTTCTAAGGAGGAGGAATTCAGAAAGGTACAAAGCAAGCTATGTCTGTCTCCACGTCTGATTCTGGCTTGTTCAAACAAACAGCAATTCAGGACAATGGCTGTGTTGACATGAACTGCTAAATCACTAATCGCTAAGCAATTAAACATAAATCACGTGAATTTTACCAGCATATGAATATCCAGACTTTCTGATTTTGCGGGTGGGGTTATGTAATCTGTAGACTGTAGGGCTCTGGGTGTTTGCTTGCAAATGTTTTATTAATCAGCTAGGTGGCATCATCAGTTAACAGATGGTATTACCTAGTTGAGTCATGAAAACAACCAAGCTCAGAGAGCACAATTCAATCCCAAACTATAGATTTTCTCTTCTATTGAAACATGTAAGTGAAATAGAATGAAGTGGAATAATTTATGGTTTAGCCTATTATGGGAACGAGCTAGCATATTGTATGAACCAGGCTCTCATCCACAATGTAATTTATTTCAGCACAGCAGTCACATAAATACAGTCGTTAGGTGCTATTAGGTTATGTTAAAAATATTCTGTAAACTCAGCCCTGGAAGCTGAATTCAGTTAAGCCTGATTAAGCTAACTATGGGTTAATATATTGTCTGAACACAGCCAGTATATTATATGAACCTAAATAGTGAAACACCATGCTTGAACCTTTACAGTTCTTTGTTTCCTAGAACAATTTTAGCTGCAAGCAATTTTGTCTTTTGCCTCCCATCCTTCCCCCCCTTTTCCATGTGTCACAAATCATTTAGCTATAAATTATAAACCATCTTCAGTAATTTGCAGAAACAAATAAATTCTATCCTGGTTGGAGAGAAGCACATGGGCTGAAGTGTCTTTCTAGGTCCCTTCTTAAATGACACTTTGCACCAAAGAACAGGATCAAGAGAAAGATGTTTAACTTGCAGTTCTAGCTGGGGAATTCTGGGAGTTGAAGTCCACCTGCCTTAAAATTGCCAAGCTTGGGAAACCCTGTGTTAGATGGAATACTACAGAACTGCTCATATCTTCTAATAAAATTTTCAAAAGGCCCACTGACCTACAACTGGCTTCATTGTGGTGTATGGGGTATGTCTCCATAGGGACGTTTTCCATTGAAATATCCGTCAAGAGGAGCGATTTTCTATGCTTTAAGCTGCACCGGCTCCTAACTTCCTCGGACATAGTTAGCAGAGCTGAACAGACAAAAAGAAAGCACAGAAATGTTCAAAGGATATTTTACATATTTCATATTTTTCTTCCAAATGGCAGAGACGACATTCCTCTTCTCATATTTAGTGGAAACTCACTATCGGCTATTATGCCGAGAACGCAAAATGCTGAGAAACTCAAGTTCCATTCATTTTAATTTTAAAGAAGCAAAAATAAAATCCTAGGCAGCCATTGCACTGCCAATTATCCACCGTGACAAAATTCTAGTCCCTAACATTGTAAAGCACGAGGTGACTCTTGTTAAATCCTCAACAAAAGATACCAACCACCCCCCCCGGCAACATTTTTATAAATTGCCTTATATCTTGGAAAATGGTTTTGGCAATCTGACTATGGGTTCCCATACGATGACAATGACCACATATCGAACCTCAAAGAAATACGAAAATCTCACAAGATTTGGATATTCCGTAATATTTCAGTCTTCATCTTTATATTATTACTTGAATGGAGGGGTGCAAGTACTCTTTTAGGATCACTGGGTGTTGTGATGATGACCCTTGTCTTAAAGAAAAGGTTTATAAACCAAAATGGGTACAAGTAGCCCTTGACTTACGGCCACAGTTGAGCTCAAATTTTCTGTTGCTCAACGAAACAGTTGTTCAGTTAATTTTGCCCCCTTGTATGACCTTTCTTGCCAGAGTCGTTAAATGAATCACTGGAGTTGTTAAGTTAGTCACATGATTCTGAAAGGAATCTGGCTTCCTTCATTGACTTTGCCTATTGGAAGGTGGCAAAAAGCGATCACATCACACGTCATAAATGTGAGTCGGCGGCCAAGCATTTGAATTTTGACCACGTGACCACGGGGGCGGCAGCAATGGTCGTAAGTGTGGGAAATGGTCCTAAGTCACTTTTTTCAGTGCTGTTACAACTTCGAACGATCACTAAACAAACTGTTTTAAGTTGAGGACTACCTGTACTTAAAAAAACAGGATGGGAGTAGAACAGGCTTATCCACCAGGTGACAATGGGACCCACGAGGCTTGCATTCACTCGGCTCCCTCTCATAACCGACAGAAAGGAGCACTGGTGATGTAATGTTAGCAACATCTTTTATAATTTTTAATGGTTGCCAAAGATAATGCGAGCCTCAGGAAAGCTCATAAGCATGTACTGAGAACCAATACGTGCAGGTAAGAAGGCCTAAAAATCTACGATTCTATAAGGAAAAAATCCCTGTGAATTCCACAGTGCCAGCCTTGAATTCCGTGGAATACAGGTGGGATACAAATTTTAATAACATATCGAAGATTTTTTTTTAAAAAAAGGGTGGGTTGCGTCTCATTATAGAGCCACTGCAAAGAAAGCTTCAACAAGTTTACAGGTAGTCCTCGGCTTATGACTGATAGCTTAGCAAACTATTCGAAGTTACGACCAATCCCCCCCCAAAAGAAGACTTTTGACCCAAATCTGAAGTTCTGATCATCGGCCCCCCTCCCTCTACGATTATGTCACTACAATTTGGGTGCTTGGCAACCCAGTCACACTGATGGCTTCGCTGAAAAATCACTACTTCTGGTTGTCGGCAAAGCCTCATCCATTACAAATCAGGGGTTCACTGATCAGCCATCATTTTGCTTAACAAAAGCTGTGTTTGCTTAACAACCACTGCAAAAAAAAAGGTCGCAAGACCAGGATGACTTATGACCATAAGGGATGGACTCCCATCACGGTTGCAACGTGAAGAGCGCCTGCACTGGTTTACAAATAGTCCACATTTTTAAATGCCCAGTTTCCACAATCATAAACCAATGCAGCAGGGTGTCTCTACCTTGTCGACTTTTAAGATATGCAGACTTCAATTCCTAGAAATTCCTCAGTCAGCCATGTTGGCTGGGGAATTCTGGGAGTTGAAGTCCACATATCTTAAAGTTGCCAAGATTGAGAACCTTGCAATATAGTCAAAATATTCAAAGAGGGTCTCTCAATGTTATAGCTGGGAATGGGGAGATTGAGTGAGAGCAAGCCTTTCCATCATAGGCCGTGTAACTACTATTATACGTAGATTGGCTCCCTCCCTTTGGCAGCTCGCGTTTTGCCATGAACCCAGAGGAACACTTTCACACTGTGTACTAGCCAGTTTGGGCTGGACTGGATGTGGATACAAACCTCACAGATTTGGGGTTTTTACCTGCTAGGTAAGCCACACTCTGGGTATTCACCTCAAACTTATCACAGTTCCTATGTTTGTTAACCAGAGCGAGGAGTGTGTGCAGAATCCTTACTGTTCTTGCTACTATGGTCGGAGATGGGTGCCGGTAACCTAGTGAAACAAACATGTTAAGGAAACATCTATTTGCAAAGAAAGAAAAGCTTCAGCTGAAAAGCGGGAAAATCTCTTAAAAGAGACGGTGCATAAACTTAAATGGGCACTCAGAAACCAGAACGGTAGTCGAACAGGATTATCCATCTGGTAAAAATTGGATTTCAATAACTTGCACGGCATGTGGCGGATTCAAAGAACCAACAGGAATAAAGATGGATTGTGCAAAGTTACCAATACGAACCACTAATTTTTAGTGGTTTCCAAAAGTTATTGTCTCAGGAAAGCCAGTTAGCAAGTAATCAGATCTAAGAATCTATGATTGGTGGTTAGAATGCAATATTGCAGGCTGACTCTGCAGACTGCCTGCAGTTCGATTCTGACTGGCTCAAGGTTGACTCAGCCTTCCATCCTTCCGAGGTCAGTAAAATGAGGACCCAGATGGTTGAGGGGCAATTATGCTGACTCTGTAAACTGCTTAGAGAGGGCTGTAAAGCACTGTGAAGCAGTATATACCGTATTTTTCGCTCCATAAGATGCATTTCCCCCCCCCCAAAAAAAGTGGGCTGAAAAGTGTGTGCATCTTATGGAGCAAATACTGCAAAAAAGCGCGTGAGATCGATCCATGGGGCGCTGGGAAGGCTCCAATTCGGCCTCCAGGCCTTGGAGCGCCCTGCAGAGCGATCTCTGCACACCCCCGTTCCGAATTAGAGGCCTCTGGGCGCCGTGCATCTCATGGTCAGGTGCGTCTTATGGAGCGAAAAATACGGTAAGTCTAAGTGCTATTCCTATTGCTATTCTGATGGGAGGAAAGTCAGAGAGATGGGTGGCAAATAAATTAATCAAATAAATAAAATGTAATGCATTTTTGAGGCTTTTGCACAAAAGGAAGAAGCTTTATTGACAGAAATTTAAAGTCCCAAGTTGGAATGAAAGAGGAACTGAAAGGAATTAATTGCCTTGCTGCTTGTCCGGGAGGGTATGTCACATCAATCCCAAGAGAATGAAGGCCTGGTTTATACAGAAAGATAACAACAGAACAAACTCCCACTACAAGATGGGAAAAACCAGAATGATTTCTAAACAGAAATGCTCCTCGAAAGCAGAAAACATCTTGTGAGGCTACTTCTTTACTTACACTTACATTTTTTCACTAACTTGTTTTTCTATACGTAATCTGAAAGAGTGAGGACCGGTTTGATATACTGGTTAAGGCATCAGGCTAGAAACTGGGAGACGGTGAGTTCTAGTCCTGCTTAAGGCACAAAACTAGCTGGGTGATCTTAGCCAGTCACTTTCTCTTAGTCCTAGGAAGGAGGCAATGGCAAGCCCCTTCTGAAAAAACCTTGCTAGGAACGCCAAAAGGACTTGCTGAGGCAGCCTCTGAGACTCGAACACGACTGAACAAAAGAAAAGAAAAGAAATCTGAAAGAGAGCAATCTATTCTACCATCTTGAGTTCTAAAGCCGGGCAAACTGGAGAAGAAAAGTGGGCAACCACTTCGGCCTCTTAACGCACAGCAACAATTTCCCTTTGTAATCCAAAACCAACTCTTGAACAATAAACAGGCCTCCCCTTTTCCACAAATGGCCCAAACCAATGCTTTTGCTTTCTGACAACTGTGCTTTTTGCTGAAATGCATCTTAGTTTCTGTCACAGACGTTCCTTTCAGCCTACTAATTCTAAGTATTGTTGTTTTCTCTTTTCCTCTCCAGTCTCTCTCTTTGATATTTTCCATTCCCCTTCAAGAAGCTCTACAGAACTCTAGGATCCTCTTCTAATGCAATTCATAGGGACAATATATACAGAATTCCTCCTAACAGAAACAATACTATTGCAGACAGTTGACTGGGCCTGACAGCAAGAAGATTAAGCTACCGCACGGCCTTCCTACCTTTCAGCAGATGTCCCACAAGCGCAAAGTTGAAGTTGGAGTTGAAATTGAGTCCCACAAAGTGGTCCATCTGCTTACAGTGCCACTCTAGAGGTCTCCTGATCTCCATGAAGACTTCCTCGGGGCTCTGTGTCCGGGAAGAAGCCAAAGTACAGGCATCAGACACGCGGTCAGAAAAAGGCCCATGCTTACTCTCGATTCTTTCCATGGGGACAAACCCGCCAATAAACTCGTAAGAAGAAAATATTTGTAACTCAGGTCTGAGCTGCGGAGTCCTTGGTGCTCTCTTGAGCTTGGCCATTGGCCCGCAGGCGTCTCATTACCCAACTACCATGTTTCCTCGAAAATAAGACCGGGTCTTGTATTAATTTTTGCTCCAAAAGACACATTAGGGTTTATTTTCCGGTTAGGTCTTATTTTGGGGGAAATACGGTACTAAATGCATCCATCTGGCTTACGATCTTAACTGGGGCTTATTTTTGAGGTAGTTTTCATATTACGAGCATCCTGAAAAATCAGGCGAGGGCTTATTTCCCTCTGAGGTCTTATTTTGGGGGAAACAGGGCAGGTAACAACATCAGTGGGCACCAAACAACATCAGTGGGCACCAAGCACAAATTCTACAGTTCAGCCCTGAGCTACGTATATATTCTTTTCTATTGTAATCCACTCTATATGCTGGATAAACAGAGATTGCAAATAATAGTTTGTAGTTCAAAGAATACTGGCAAGAAATTAAGCGAGGTTTCTTTTTTCAGCAGCAGCAACAGAAGCAGCTATGGGCTACGAAGGGCTTGAACCATGGAATCCTTGATGCTCTCTAAGCTTGGCTCTTTTCTTGCGGACAGTGTTGGTGGGAGTATTCTTGGTGGTTCCTGGAAGAGGTTGTGTGAACGCATCCATTATGTTTTCTTTTATAAACCAGGGTTTAAAAAAACACACATAGCAAGAACTTTTGAACAGTCTTTGGCTGGACTCACAGATAAGGCCAAAATATTGTTAAACTGTGGCTCCTGGAACAAGACACTTTGGCCTAGGTCAGTGACGGCTAACCTTTTAGACACCGAGTGCCTGGATGAGTCACGACTAATGAGTCACGGCTGAGTCCTGCGGGAGAAGGGTGGCATATAAATTCTGTTAAGAAGTAATAAATAAATAAAATGCCATCACCCAGTGCCGCTACTCTCTTTCTGAGCATGCACATGACCCCGTGACATCATTGTCTGGCACCACTACTCTCTTCTGAGCATCCTTAGCTCCAGGGCGACACTGGGGCAACTTGGCTCGTGTGCCAGCAGAGAGGGCTCTGCATGCCCACTGTGGCACGTGTGCCATAGGTTCGCCATCACTGGTCTAGGCTGTGCATAAAAAGCGAGCTAAAGAGACTGGGATTACACGTCACAAAAAAACCCGAAAGCAAACACACGAATTCTGATTTGAGGCAGTCTAAAAATACCTCTGGGAAAAATAAAACAGCATAAAGAGAGTGTGCCCAAGATCTATTTGTCTTTGATTTTGTCTTCCATGTTCTATTTTAGTCTGCAGCCCTACCGGACAATTTTAGTATGCCTCACCTAATCTTACGACAGCGCTTGTAACGCTGCTGGGATATTAAAAATAAACCTGGGGGCCGTAAGATTAAAATCTCATTTCTTCAAGGAATGTCAAGCAACATTACATTCTTAAAACTCAAGTTACTTTTCAACAAGGAAGTAGCTCTCTTTTTTTTCTTCCCCCCCAAACTAGTTCGCCACTGGCGAAACGATGACGTGTGTTACAGCAACGCTAAGAGAACATTCATGCTTTCTTTTGTTCTTGTTTGTTCTGGGAAATGGTTTGCTTACTTTATCATTAAATACCCGGAGGTTGTCCAGCGTGTGAAGGTTCTGTTCAAGTAGAGCTGTGCCTGCAGAATATAGATTGACCTCATCCAGCTGTAGAACTGCCATGGCCACCCAAAACAGGACCTTGTGCATAGGTGAGTCCTAAAGAGAAAACAAGGAAAAAATTGACCAATGGAAGCGCAGCATTTCAATAGAAAGGAATATTTGTGTGAAAGAATTTTTATTGATGTTTTCAACAAAACAAAAGCAATGTGCTGACATATTTCAATCAACATCAACCAACTGGTTACATTTCCAAGTTCTTTTATCTGTGTTTATCAAATCTATTAGAACTATTCCCAATTTACTCCTTCCATTTCATTGACCATCTATTTAGCTTATTAACATCCATATATTGATCTTTACATTGTATTCATGGTCACTCAGACTCCAATTTCTTATACTTATCAGTTTCTAGAGTCCAAATACTGGCCTTGTACAGGTTTTTTTCCCTTATCCCTATTTCCAAATTATCCTCCATATCTAAATCTATTATCATCACTCAAAACCTTTATAAATCTCAATCTAGTCTTAAAATAATGTCTTACTAAAATCCATACATATTAACATATTTATCTACTTCAAAAGGAATATCTGTTAATGGGGTTTGAACTGTGGGGTCTTTGGTGCTCTCTGAGCGTGTTGGTTTTCTTGAAAATGTTTCATTACCAAACGAGGTAACGTCATGATTATGTTAGCTAGCTTGATAATGAAACATCGGCAAGAAAACCAACAGAGAGCACCAAGGACCCAACGGCACAACATTTGTTGAGCTGTGAAAGATACAGAACAAAAAGTCACATCTTCCTTGTGTCAAGAAAACTGGATATATCGGGCGCCCACACGATCTCCAGACTCCAAGGAACTTGTAACCGAAACCATGGCTACAAAACTAAGTAGAACGTACATCCATGTATACTTGGCCCAGTCTGGATAGGAAGGTCATAACGTGGCCTGACAGTTTTATTCCACAGGGATTTCAACTAGTTACTGGTAGCTGCTGCTATCATTGGCTCATTCTTTGGGTTGGTTTCTCCATAAAGAGGCCTCCAAATTTCTACCCGCAGCCAAAGTGAACTTTTGAGATTTAGGCAATGCTAACATTGTACAAACGTACACACACAGAGAAAGGCAAGAGATGTGTACCACAGATTCTCTGAAAACAACCACTTTGTGCATATGAAGTGAGAATATATGAGCAGGCTGCCCCTTCATATTTACTTTGTAGGAAAATTGATATGACTATCCAACTCACTCAGGGTGACTCTAGGTGGCTTACAGAAATAAAACCCCAAATATAAAACCCAATAAACCTCGACCACTACCACCCCTGATGACAACAATCAAACCAACCACTGGAAGGGCTCTGTATCACCCTGGGGTGCCCAGGCCTGCTAGCAGAACCCTGTTTTCAGGCCCTCTGAAAGAGCATCAAGGAGGGGGCCAATCTTACTCCATAGGGATGTTGTTCCAAGAGTATCAAGGGAAGAAGCCAGCACAGAGTCCCATGTGGAGAAGGGCGGTATATAAGTTCAATAAATAAATAAATAGAGAAGGTCCTCCTTCTTGGTCTCACTCAATGGGCCTCCTTTAGAGAAGGATCGTAGCATGCTTTGCCTCCCTGCTCTTATAGGTAGGATAGATGTAACTGAAAGAATGACATGTGCAACCTTCCCTTCTTGTCTATGGAGATTCTAAAAACCATCCAGGCCACAGTTTGTCCCAAAAGTGCCTTTTTTTTATCTTCTAAAAGGCAACTGGACTTTCTTGGTTTCTTGATACAAACTAAGAAAGTCCAGAATTAGAATTAGAATTTATTGGTCAAGTGTGTCTGGACACCCAAGGAAGTTGTCTCCAGTGTGCATGCTCTATACCAGTAATGGCTAACCTTTTAGGAACAGGTTAAAAAAAAATGCAAGTATCGGTTTCCAAATGTCCTCTCACCTGGAACATTCTAACAGTTATTCTGAGCAACGGAGTCACCTTCTTTTTCTTCCTATAGGGCCACACAGCATGAGCTGCTGGGGACCCTAAAAGTTTACCTTATTGAGGAGTGGCTGGAGCTTCGTCAGGGCTATGACGGTGGCCTCTATCAGGACTTGGCTGTTGTAGTTGTCTGGCCCTTTCAAGCAGCTCTCCAGACCCTGTCATTGGTAAAAAAAATAACAATAATATATATATATAATGAAGTACTATCAGATTGTTTACACCGATATTTAATCCATGCAGATGTGGTTTCTCCTTTCACATTGGGGTCTCGTTTCCTCCTGCCTCCGTCAGTCTGGGATGCCTTTGATAAAATGAGTCCTTTTGTGCTACCTTGTTTTTCCTGGAACTGAGCCATTAAGACTAGATATTTCACTTTTCCTTCTGTGTTCTCTATTCTCGGCTTTTATCTCCTTCTGTGCTGATTTAAATTTCTTTGTACTTGCACTTCACTTCTGCCTTGATTCTTCTCCATGACACATTTATTCCTAGCTAACCAAAAGCTCCAGTTCCACGATGATAAAAATCTTCACCCTCTTCTCCGTTTATCTGTTCCAGTAATGCATTCCTGACTAGCGCATTCCCACTTATGTACAGCTGTAGCATTAGCTCAGGGAATGAGAAAGCATTAAGTGTGTGTCCAAATAAAACACAACGTATATCCCATGTGTGTGTGTATCTCTCTCTACATCTCTCCAAATACAGAGGGAAAGCTCTAGTATGTTAGTATCTAGTGGTTTGTGTGTGTGCACACACACACACATGAAATGAGGTTTAATACAGGTAGTCCTCAACTTACAAGAGTTTGTTTTGTGACAGTTCAAAGTTACAACAGCAGTGAAAATAGCGACTTCTGACCATTTTTCTCACTTACAACCATTATAGCTTCCCTATAGTCACATGATTAGAATTCAGACGCTTGGCAACTGACTGGTATTTATGACGGTTGCCTTGAGCTGGGATCACTTGATCCCTTTTTGTGACCTTCTGACAAACCAAGCCAATGGGGAAGCCAGACTCACTTAACGACCGTGTCATTCACTTAACAACTGCAGTGATTTAGTTAAAGGTTGTAAACTGGAGGAAAATTGACTTCACTGCTGTCTCGCTTAGCCACAGAAACATTGGGCTCGACTGTGATTGCGAAGTTGAGGAGTTACCTGCACATGGTATCAAGGATGAGCAACGCTGGATAGTTAGAGAAGCTCATTAGGTATTACTTCCAACCGTGAGTTGATTTGATGACACAATTTGTATTTGTGGGGCCGTTTCCTGTGACCCTATACAAGAGGCAGCCTCAGTGACGGAAGAAAGGCAAATGTTGCAGAGCAGCCTTTTCTATTATAGACCTGATAATTTGTTTCCTTGCTCGCTGGCTGTTATTATTTGAGTTGCAAAAGGCTAAGCTGATGGCGAGGGACACTCCCTAAAACCACATGTCCCCAAAAGTCCTCTTTAACTTCCTGCTGATCCATTTATCATACTGTACTGACCCGGCCCAGAGGACTAGATCTAGATTTCAGGGATAGGAGAGTGTTTTTGCTCCATTATAGCCTTGCATAAGCAGACTTTTCATGGCTGGTATTGCATTTAATTTTCTACAATACAACCTACTAAAATTTCTGGTTCTCAAGAGCATGAAGAGAAAAAAAACCCCAGCTATTCCACTCAGGGCAAAATTCAGTACAGGCAGTCCTCAACTTAAAAGCATTTGTCTAGTGACCATCTGAAGTCATAATGGCACTGACTTACAATCGGTCCTTGCACTTTTGACTGTTACTGCGTACAGCCATGGAATCAAAATTTGGGTGCTTGGCAACTGGCATGTATTTACGATGGTTGCAGCCTCTCGAGGTCATGTGATCACCAGTGGTGACCTTCCCATTCAGCTTTTGACAAGCAAAGACAAGGGGGGGGAAGTCAGATTCTCTTAACAACCGCACGATTCACTTATCAACTCCATTGATCTCTTTAACCGTGGCAAAAAACCCTCCATCCCCACCTCATAAAATTGGGCGGGATTCACTTAACAAGTGCCTTGCCTAGCAATAGAAATTCTGGTCCCGATTGTGGTCATAAGTCAAGGACTACCTTGTCTGCAAATGCTCTTTAGCCTGCAGGAGGAAGGAAGCGGGGGGGGGGGGGGAGAAAGAAAGTTCCAGAAAGTCACAGCCGAAAGACACACCTTGCTCAGAATCCGGATGATTTGCTTTATCTGTCCATGTGACACCCGCTTGCTAATGCAACCAAAGACCACGAGGGCTCTTGGCTGGAGGGACGGATTATACTGGAATGCAAACCTGACAAGGAAGAAAGCCGATAATTAAGGCCTGTCGGAATAAAGACCGCCAATGCAACTGCCTCAAACAGAAAGAGGAAGCAACAAAGAGTTTGTCATTTAGAGCAACGTTGACCTACTTCTGAGCTAGTTCTGTCCACTGGTCCAGCCACTTGCAGGTTGGGATATCTCTCATGCACGCCTGGAGAAAAATCAAAAGGTCAGATTATCCGATGATGTCATTATCAAAGCATTTTTTTTAACTTGACCGAAAGTGGACACTTCTTGAACAAGTGCAATTGCGTCTTGCATTTCCACACTCTAGGAGCTGAAAAATGACACCCAGCTTTCCCTTTATTTGCTTTCGGCTGGCAGTCTTAAGCAACAGTCCTCACGTAGCGCCCAATCATTCAGTGACTGTTCGAAATTGCAACTCTGTCAGAGAGATTTATGACCTGTGAGCAAACTTGCAACTGCTAAAGAGCACTCCCGTGGTTGCGTGGTTGCGGTTTGGGCACCGGGCAACCCGCCTGCACTTACTGTGGGTTGCCCAGTGCCCTGCGATCATGCGATCGCCATGTGCCGTTTCCCCTGCTGGCTTCCTCGGCAAGCCAATGCAAGCTGCTGCTGGTGCCTGCCCAGAGAACTCCCCCTGGCTCCTCTTCGGGGCTGCCTGAAAGAGATCCTCCAGGAAATCCAAGTGGGGGGGAATTTCAGGAGGGCCCTTTTTCACATCCAGCCTCTTTGACAGCAAAAGCATCGCCTGACAGATTGATTTCGCTCTGCGTTGGGCCGGGTCCCTCCATAAAACAGCCCTTGTGCTCTCAAGGAGGGAGTCCCTGCAGATTTTACTCTGCTAGCCGTTGCTGACTATAGGGGGCACTGCTCATCTCCGTATCAAGCGCCACTGAGACAGCACTGCCCGAAGATGTTTCTATGGTCACGTGGCCAGCATGATGTTGTAGAACAGAGGTTGCCAACCCGTGGTCCATGGACCACTGGTGGTCTGCGAGGAAATTTGAGTGGGCTGTGGGCCGGGCGCATCCAATAAGACAACTGGCCCTGTCCCACCTACGCTATATTAAGTGTAGATATAAGCAGTGTCAGCGGTTTTTTACCCTCATGACACCACAGCGTTGGGCAGAGCAATGGCTGCAGTGGCGGCAGCAATTCTCTATCTTTCTCTGTCTCATTCTCTTTCTCTCTCTTTCTGTCTCTCTGTGTGTGCCTCTGTCTCACTCTCTCTCTCATTCTCTTTCTGTCTGTCTGTCTGTTTGTCTCTCTCTCTCACACACACACACTCAAATATCACACTAAAATGTATAATAATTAAATAAGCTTCAATTATTTTTCAATAATTAAACTAACTTTCATAATTTTGCTACAATTAAACAACCTCTAAAGATTTTATAATCCTTAAATAAGCATTTAGGATTTTGTTATAATCAAATAAGTTTTCTTAATTTTGTTATATTAAATCCGGCATGGATTTCGGGTCACAGATCCTGTCAAGATTGAACGCTCTAGCACCTACAGGGTGCCTCTCCGCTATCAGCTTGCCATTCTCAGGAAGGGAGGGAAGATATTGAAATGGGCTAGATCAGGGTTTTCCAATCCTGACAACTTTAAGACGGGTGGACTTCAACTCCCAGAATTCCCCAGCCAACTCCCAGAAGTCCACCCGCCTTAAAGTTGTCAAGATTGGGAAACCCCGGGCTAGATGGAGAAATGAAACCTCTACGCTTCAGCTGCAGACTGTGAAATCCTGCAAAACCTTCAAGGCCATCTTAGCAGGTGTGAGACTGAAGCAGACAGTTCCCATGACAAAATGTACTTGTTTATTTAGACCGCATGAGGGATTGGGGTTCGGCTGGGAAAATCTTAAGTTTAACTACATGAACTCATGTCTGGGAAAGTTTGGTCTTACTCTACACTTTATTTTACTCTTTACTCTTTACTTTATTTACTTTGCTTTTACTTCAGCTGTACCTATGCAGTGTATTCAACAAGCAATAAGTCGTTTGGAAATGGAATGACTCTGGAGTTTTATTTTGGATTCCCTAGCGGGACTGTTGACATTTCGTTTTTGCCATGGAAGGGAGGGGAATTTCAGCACTGGAATGGAGAAGAGA
>JANHFO010003302.1:2091-16517 GCA_032468095.1 Pareas carinatus
AGAGACATTGACCTACAACCAGCTTATGAACCCCTCAGAATTCAAATCAAATGCACAACCAAACAGCAACAGCACCAACCTTCAACCACCATACAACCCCCCCTCAACCAGCACTTCACTACCCAATGACCCTAACCTGATTTCCCCATCACAAGTCCCTCTCCATATGCGACCCACCTTTGCCCCTTCACAAGACCCATCACTAGAGCCTCCCTCAAGGTAACCAGCCCATCACAACACCTACTGATCTCACCCGAGCCCTTATAAACAGAGCATCAACACTGACATTCCCTAAAAATCCACTGAAATGTTACCTAGCCTGTTAAGGAAACATTCGGAAACCAAACCACAAGCTCAGAGAACGAACCTCCACCTCTATCCTACACCAGATATTCTCCACTATTGCAACACTGATTCTCTTTCTGTAAAAGCTTACTGTATCTGCAAGTCATACATAGTGGAGAAATGCTAAAGTAAAACATCGTTATCATTTATGTTAGTTGATGTGATCAAGGTCAGCAATGCCGTCTGGGGAATTCTGGGAGTTGAAATTCATATAACTTAAAAGTCACCAAGGTTGAGAAACACTGACCTTACCTATCTATATAGATACATTGCAGTGGTAGAAAAGGTTATTCTCGGTGTTGATTTTTGTAAATAATATGGCAAGAATATTAAATATAAAAAATTGGGTTCTTTTTGTTTTAAAGCAAAGTGGAAGATGCATTCTACAATGGTGAGCTTAGGCTGAATGGAGAAAAATTGTGGAAAAAAAGCAGATCGGTAAGCCTTTCTAGTAAATTACGGTATAACTTAAACATTAGAAGTCATGGGTAAAATTTAATTCTCATAAATATTATATTGTGAAAAACATCACAGAAAAGACATTTTTCTTTGCAGTGTTGAGACCCAAGATGATTTTTCTTTTTCCATCTGCTTATTTTTCTTTCTAGAACTATTTACATTTTGATAACCAAATTATTAAGGTAACAGTCGCATGTTGTATACAACCAATACCATATTTCAAAACTATTGAGCTGTTTCAGTGTATCTCTTAGACACATTTTAATGTCTGATAAACAACTGGAGTAAGTTCACGAACAGTTTGGGGCATGAAAAGGCCTCATTCTTTCTCCATATTCCATTTCACTTTCAAAGAATTCTGGCTTGTTGATTTGATCATTGTGTTTAACTAGAACTCTTTCAATTGCAAATAAGGAAGAAGGCTAATGCCTACTGCTTTGTTGGTTTTTTTTTAGTTTTTTGGGTTCTGCAGATATCTGGAGGGCAATGTTGATAGATTACTTAACATTATGTGCAAATTGGAAATTCTGGTTTGTTTCTCTATCAGGCCTGTCCAAGTCATGACTTGGTGTGTTCTTGATCAATAAACCACTTTTGGGTACACTGATAGTAAAATCCAAAGGGGAATCCGTAAAAAACATTCTGCTTTCTTCTTTACTGAGCCAGAATTATGGCTTACTATCAATCTGAACATAGGCAGTATGGTTTAAAACAGACTTTCATTAGATTCAAAATGAGCCTCTCAACCATGAGGTTGTTAAAATAAACAGATTGTATCGGAAGCTACAATTCCTGGTTTGCATGGATCAAGAATTTGGGATCTTTTAAAAAGTAAACTGATTAAAAAAGAGGATAAGGGAGAATAATCTTTTACAGATTATTATACCATGGTTTACTGCTATACAGGTAGATCTCAATTAGTGTCGTTAATTCTATGAAATGGTCGTACCATTTGAATGCACATGTTTTTAAAGTGACAGTTCTATGGAACATAGGATAATTGATTATAGCTTGATGAAAATGGGCAATTGAAAATTTTAAACATATATTCTAATATGTTCATTAATAAAATACTGTATAACAGTAAAAGGATAAATTCATATCTAAAGTGTGTCTATCTCCTATATCATTGATGGCGAACCTTTTTGAGACCGAGTGCCCAAACTGCAACCCAAAGTACACTTATGTATTGCAAAGTGCCAGCACAGCAACACCCTCTCTCCAGTCCCCACGACACCCCCACCCCACTGGCGATGCCCCTCTGCAACAACCCCGCCCCCAGTGACATAATTGAAGCTTATTTAAGTATTACACATTTTTAGTGTGATATTTTTTCCTGCTTTTGAGAGAGAGACAGAGAATGAGAGAGACAGAGAAAGAAAATGAGACAGAGAGAGGAAGAGAGTGAGACAGAGAGGGAGAGAAAATGAGAGACAGAGAAAGAATGAGAGAGAGAGACAGAGAGAAAGGGAGTGAGACAGAAAGAGGGAGAGAGAAAGAGAGAGAGAATGAGAGTGACAGACACAGAGAAGGAGAGAATGAGAGACAAACACACAAACACAGAGAGAGACAGAACCTGAGACAGTCAAGCTGTTTTCACGCAACTCAATTACCTCATGCACCCACCTGAGCAACCCACCAACCAAGCTACCCCCCTCCCCGCAATGGTTCACTCTCCCCCGCCACCCAGGCGTCTCCAGGTGTGGCGGGGCAGTGCCTCGCTGCCCAGATTTCTTTGCCGGTGCTGGGGCACTCCTCCGCAATCCATGCTACTGCTGCTGGCCGGTCTCTCCTCTGGCTTGCTGATGTGTGTGTATATATGTATGTATATATATGTATGTAGGTCTAGGTGTGTTCAGGTATATATGTTATATATTAGATATATATATAAAACAAAATAACTTTCCTGGGCGAAGGCACACATGCCGGCAGAGGGCTCTGCCCGCCGGTTATGTTCGCCATCACTGTCCTATATACTGCCATTGTTCTTCAAAAAGAGCCTCCTCTTTTTTGAGCTTCCCTTGAATGGAACTTTCCTTTTCTCCATTTTGCACAAAGGATTAGTGCACTAATCTCAACCATGCACACACCAGCCTCACACTAACAACCTTGGCTTGCATTAAACAAATCTGGTATTAATTTATAAACCATATTAAGTCCAATTCACAGTATTCAAACTTGCACTAATTGTAACATACCTGTGTCCAAAGTCTGCCAGAAGTAATAGTAGGTAGTGTAAACAAGTGAAGCCCTGTAGAGCACAGCTTAATTTTTTTCCCCTAGCTCTGTTATCAGCATGGACTTTAGGAGGCATCTGTATTATTTTCCAAGTAACAGAGAAGTGTGTTATCTGTGTGGGTTTGTCTGCTTTCTCCCTGACCCCCTTGAAAGAGAAGGATCTGGCTGTGGGTCTTATGCCTTTATCAGCAATGGGCTATACAAGGGATTGCTGCCTTTATAGACATATTCCTATTTCAGTTGCTCCTCAGTGACTTTTCTACTATCACATTACACCTAACTTGCAGGCCTTGCCTTCCTTACTATAGATATCTGAGTGCAATTCAAAGCGCTAGTATTGATGTATAAAGCTATACGTGGCTTGGAACTAAGTTACCTGCGTTGACCTGAGCATATTCTATTGTCCATTTTATTAGGGGCTGCAGCTAATTTACTATAAACATTTTATGTAAACATTGTCATAAATCTGGTAGATACAGCACAAAGAAATTCAGTTAATACTAGCAACAATTTAATTAGTCTATTTTGAATAATTTGATTCGTATGGGGAAATGATTAAGTTTAGCACTTTACAGTAGACAATTTTTTCTTCTCACTCACCCACCCCTTTTTTTTCAGGTAAAGGTGGGTGATACGTTGGATCTCATTCTTGGAGAAGACAAAGAAACAGAAACAGCCGTAGTTATGCGAGTTGTTTTAAGGAAAGCATCTGAGAAGAATGAGAATGATAAATACAAAGTGGTGTTGAGGCGCTGGAAGAACTTAAAGGTGCCCAAGCAGGATGTATTGAAGTGAATAGGTGAATTGCATGTTATGATTGATTTCCTGTGAGCAATCACATTTATTGTATAATATATAATTTTTTTGTTAAACAAAGTTTTTTTAAAGGTTATAAGATGGCATGCCACTTTCATTACTATAGACATTAACTTTTTCTGTTTGTTCCATCACTTTCATTTGCTGTTATGCTGTTTTCATTTCAAAGGGGAAAAATAAAGTATTGTTCCTATGAAAAATAATAAAAGGCAAGATTGATCTTAAATTGTCTTGGCTGTTGTTTAACCACATGACTCAGAAACTCAAATGCTAATCTTAAGGGGGGGAAATTTCTTTCAGAATTTTTTTTGTGATTTGCAGTATTGCTGTTTACATCAAAAATGAAAATATCAGGTTAGGTTAGTAGTATGTTTCCATTTCCAGGAATGAAAACTGAAATAAGTAATTTTGATTTGCTTTCCTCTTAATCCAGAGGTGACAGCGTGGAACATAGCTAAATCTGCTGGCCACTGTATTTTTACTTGCATAAAGTAAGAGTTCCTTCATGCATAAGATAATAATAAAGAGGGTATTGTTACAGTTGAATCATGCATATCAGGGAAACAAGTGTGCTATTTGACTGGGTAACGATTAGAAAGAGATAGCCATATATTTCTCACTTGAAAACCCAGTGAGAGTATAAAACTTTGAAATATAAATAGATGAGAGTTAATCTGTTTACTTCAATGTACAGCGCAGCCCTGCATATTTAGTCTTCCATGGCAGCTCAGGTGCTCATTAGAATAGACATGAGGCCCTGTATCAAAGTTTATATGTCTGATTTTAATTTAACTCCTGCAAAGTACACTTCTCTTTTTGAAGGTACCGTATTTTTCGCTCCATAGGACGCACCTGACCATTAGACGCATCACGTTTTTAGACGGGGAAAACAGGAATATATTTTTTCCTGCTTCCATCCCGCTTGCAAATGGATGGAATGGATGGTGGAGGAAGCAGCCATCCATTCCAGCCATTTGCGAGCAGCTCCTGGCTCCACTCGACACCCAGTCCAGCCATCTGCAAGGGGCTGCGGCTCCCGGGAGTCGGGGGAGCCAAGAATCGCTCGCAAACGGCTGGACTAAGTGGCGGGGGGTAGTCAGCAGCCACTGTTTGCAAGCTGCAGCTCCCGGAAGTCGGGGGGAGTGCTGCGAGCCACTCGCAAATGGATGGAACGGATGGCGGAGGGAGCCGAGCGGCTGCTCCTCCCGCCATCCATTCCAGCTATTTGCGAGCGGCTCCCGGCTCCACTCGACACCCAGTCCAGCCATTTGCAAGGGGCTGCGGCTCCCGGAAGTCGGGGGAGCCGAGAGTCTCTCGCAAACGGCTGGACTCGGTGGCAGGGGGCAGTCAGCAGCCACCGTTTGTGAGCTGCGGTTCCTGGGAGTCGGGGGGAGTGCTGGGAGCCACTCGCAAATGGTTGGAATGGATGGCGGAGGGAGCCGAGCCGAGTTCATCCCTGTTACACACTTTTGAAGCTTGACCAGGAAACCCGGCATGCCTACTGAAGAACTGACTGTTTTAAGTTTCAAAAATAAGCCATCTTTTGTCTCACAAATACAATCCTTACCTTTTTCTTCTGTCTTCAGAGTCCACATATACATAGACCTTACACTGGGATGCTAGAATGCACAGGGGGTTCCTTGGATCACCAGGATCAGATTCGCTGGTACTACCAATACGATTAGGAAGGTTTATGGCATCTTTTTGGAGTACCTGTCAGGGAGAATTGAAAAGCCATAAAACATAGGCACAAAGATATTCTACTGCTTCTTCTGAAGTTCTCAGAAGAAAAACAGGGGTTACCCTTCTATAAACAATTAAAATCACCATTATTCCAATGAGCCTTTGGCCTCTATTGATTTGCTTATAGGTGCCCATCTTAGCATTTAAATCAGATTATTTGATTACCTGTTTTTATTTTAATTCAGTTTGTTGAGTTTTATAACTTTTGCTTTGATGTTCTATTCTGTTTTTCTGTGTTGTGGTGCATTGTCCAGAATCCGTCAACACTGAGATAGCTAATGCTGTTAAACTCACTGTTTTTTAAACAACACCTCAACAGAATATAACCCAAATGTTTTGCTCACTTTACAAGATTTGAGTTCACCTTCAATCATGGGCAATCATTGGGCAATCTGGGCCAGTCATGCTCTTAGACCAGCCAATCAGGTTAGTTGCTAAGATCCTCATGTAAACTTCCTTGAGCTCCTAGAGAAAAAGTTGATATAACCTAACAAATAAAGAGGCCTAGAATGAACTTTGGAAATCCTGAATCAAAAAGCTCATAGAAAAAATATATATGCATAGCACATTACCAACACTGGTCTCCAGCACCTCAGCCAACCTTCTCTGGACATTTGTGCATACCTTTCTTCAGAGGGGATAACTCATCTTAACATTTAAGATACTAATCTAGTGCCCACAACACACTTGCAACTTAGGTTTTCCCAGCTCATCCGATATAGAAAGGATACACGATCTATAGTCCAAAATATCTGGAGAGAGGTCGTGCACTAGCTAAGCAACACTTCTAAGATCCCACTCAGGCTGAGCTTCACTGTGTGAAGCCAAGGTTGCTGAATAAGTAATCAATTGGATTCCCACAACACCAAAGTCAAAATTAAATCAACCAATACAGCTTCATATAATGTACAAACCCAATTACAGGATCTTTTTTTATTCCTAGCTTATGCCAGGCTAATGAAATAATTGTATACTAAAGGTTACAATTGGCCAATCCAGTTCCAATTCGGCAGACACAGTTAAACCACAGGTTTGCTAATTGTAACTTGTGCCTTAGTTGAAGTGGAGATTATCTTGTTCATAGGCTGAATTCACATAACACAGAGTCATAAACCACTATTTAAAAGTGAAAATCAATCATAGTGTGACCTAGCATAAGGTTCCTGATCAAGTCCCTGGTCTATCAAGGATGAACTAGATTGGGAAGCATTGCCTGCTCTGCTCCAGAGAAATGGAGTGACTAGCAGCAGGGGTGTAGGTAAATCACCCTCTTCTACTCAGATCCCGAGTTGAATTTCAAATGTGCCTGTCCCTTTAAGAGCACCCTATTGCCTTTTTCCGCTAGAGAGTCATCCACCCCCTCATCCCAGTCAGGTTACCTTAACAGATTTTGATCAGCAAAGGGAGGGCCCCTAGCAGACTGGCTGTCAGCACCTCCATTTCCCTTCCATTGTCCTGCTCAAGCTCAGGGGGACTGGCTCTGGGCTGCACACAGCTGAGCCAGGAGGAAATTCTAGAGGACCAGCACTGGAGAGAAGAAACCTCATTACTATTTCATAATCCTGGGCTGATGCAGCCCAGTGAACAACATAAAACCCATTGTTTACAGTAAACAAGTTGGCACTCTACCAGGAGGGATGGTGCTGACTCTTGCCCAGTCACTCCAGACCAGGTCAGAAAGCATCCTACAGCATTGCAGGAAATAAACAGGGACAGGTTTCACCTGCTGAATGGCTGCCTGCCACACAGCAATTAAAAACACAGAATTTCTAGTCTTTTAGAAAAGAAACCTCTCATTATTTCCACAGTAGACATGGAGCTGTCATTTTCAGCCATTGACACCTCCTAATGCAATCCCCTTAATTTATCATTAAAATATTTTTTTACTAAACCTTACAACATTTGCAAACAGCACTAAACCAAGTAAGCTACGGGGAAGGAATGTTCTTTCCTTTCTTTTGGCAAGCCATAATTGTTTTGAGAAGAACTGGGGCTGTGATAGGAGTAACTTCTCTGCCTTCCTCAGACTGCTCCAAAACATGAAAATAGAGGATAATCACTTTTGATATTTCAGGAGTCTCTCCCCACCCATTTAGCACTCCACAGCATGCTACATGAGAATTGGAAGTGTGAGGGGGAGAAATCTAAGCCTTCTAGGAACACCAGGCGGAGGAAGGTTAGTTTACAGCCTGGATAATCAGCCTTCTGGTATCACAGACAGTTGCACAAAGCTGCATTTCAGTAGATGCAGTGGTACGAGGGTAAAAAAAAAGGACATTATTTTCAACATTCCCTCTTTACATTTTTAATGGCATAGGAAGGAGCATGGCTTGCTGGTTCTACAGCAAAAGAACCCTGGTGAAAGCATCTATTGAAGCAGAAGTCAAAGAAATCCAGAAAGAACAAAAGGAAATAGAATAAATCTCAAATAAGGAACAGCCAGCACTCTCAAATGAAGGATTGAGAACAGTTTATGAAGAAAATGCCCCCAACGTCAAGTTCTCCTGGCAGGAGCAATGGAAAGAGGATGAGGCAATTTTCTCTGTATGTATTTCGACCATTGCAATCTCCACTATCCCAAACTTAGCATAGGGTCATGGACCAACACATCTAGAATATTATTCAGTGAGAGGAGGGACTGCAAGTATTCAAAGTCATCCTGGCTCCCTTGCAGTTCTGAAAAACATAAAGTTATAACTTTGGAGGAGGCCTCACAAATCTTTTGAGTTTGTAGTCGCTTGCCATTTTTCATATTGGCTGAGACTGATAGAGTTGAAGTCACTATATCTGGAGGGCACTAGCTACTTATTCCACAATAATTTGAGTCTTTATTTCTAAGTTAAATGATTTAGCCATTCTGTCACTATTACAGCATACATATAATTTTCCTTCTGTGGCATTGTTCATACCAAGAAGATGTCTACTGAAGCACACACCTATTTTAAATGTCCCGGCTTTCTTATAATCACTTTGCTAAGTATCCAGGGTTTGAACCTTCCTGTGTTTCAAATGAAGAATTCCATAAATTCCATAAATACATACATTCTTTCAGATCTGGCAAGGCATCGCTATATTACATCCCTCTTTAAGATACTTGCCCACTATTATCACAGTCCCTCTAGATAGACCGTTCCAGCAATTTATGTCCTATTTTGTATTCAGAACTGCACAAGAAATTTGATTTGGCAAGTCAAAATACCCCATTTCGTATACTGAAATTGATTGTTAACTACTGAAACTTATTTTAAGATTACTTTAGTCATGTGCTATTCTTCATGAAAATTATAACTATTTATTCTAGGATGGTTGAGTATACTGTAGACTTATATTTAACTGATTTCATTTATACATTTTTTTTCTTTTTGATATTTTTAAATTGCAATCTACGGCATGAGAAGTTTATCACAACAAAGATAAAGATTCCCTTGCAGTCAGCTCCTTGCAACTACATAAACAGATCCACACAAGCTCTTCTGGAGAATTTACAACATGGAAGTGATTTGCCATTGTCTTCTTCTGGGGTTTTTTTTCTTCCAACTTTCTAATTTAACCTACAGCCACAGGAATTCCTAGTTGTATTTCATCCAAGTACAATATGAAAAATACCTTTTGCCCTCTGAGGGCAACATCTAATGGGGGACTCATTGCCAAACCTCTTTCTTTCCGCCTCCATTCCACACCTGCAACATCCACAACCCAAATATCTGTACTAACTCTAGCATAAAAGTACTTTTAAAAATATTTTTAAAATGTAAGACAAGAAGTGGGTTTATAGAACAGAATTACTACCTTTACTATTTCTCTTCCATTACATTAAGTATTAGTTTGTTGGTAATGTTTAAAAGGGAGGACGAAGCTGCAGCTGATGAAAGCTTATCCGCTTTAATAAAATCTGCTAGCTGAAAAAGATGCTAAATATCTTGATTTTTTTAAAAAGGAGATTAGATGCACTGCCTTAAATCTTAATCACTACAAATATTGTTTCTGTTTTAATCCTTTACTGTTGTAAAGCTGCTCTTGTAACATTTATGATGCTACCCTTCCCAATACTAAACATCCCTCGTGAATTTTTCCTCCATGTCAAAATTATGCTCACCTGGTTATCATGTTGATGAGCAGTGATTGTTCGCAAACAGTTCTGGCATCGGTTCTTGGCAAACATATTGGCCTCAAATTTCTCACAAAAAATATTATCAGCTGGTTCGGACATAGTCTAGGCAAGGAAGGAAAGATGCCTTAGGCAAGTAGTTTCATGGCAAGATGGAGAGAGCAGGGAGGGAAGAGCAGCTGTGAACGGATCAGGAGACAAGATACAACAATACCCCTTGTTTCCTCCAAACTTATCAAAGAGAAAACATTCTGTACTGTCTGGCATCTACTGGCAACTGTAAGATTGCTCTCTCATCACCTGGAAAAGAATCTTCAGATGAGAATATCAAAGCAAGAGATACCCACAGTTACATGGGAATCACCGTTTAGGTAGACTTGCTATGCGTGTTTTCTCAGTTGAGTCAGCAGAGGAAGAGGTTTTCTCAATATGCTGTCTCCTAGATCAGTGGCCCCCAACCTTTTGGGCACCAGGGACCAGTTCCATGGAGAAAGATTTTTTTGTGGACCGGAGGGGGCGTGGTTTTGAATGCTCCCTGCATTCTGTAAATGAGGCTTGACTTGCTTTTGCGGTCCGGTTGTTGGCATGCTGCGGCCTGGTGCCAGTCCATGGACCGGAAGTTGGGGATCCCTGTTCTAGATACTGTACCACTGCAGTTTCCCAAAAAATCATTTTTAGCTTGCTGGGACCTTCCAGCAAGGGTTACCCTTTAGGTAATCATGGGTTACAAAGAGAATTCATTTTCACATTTCTTACCTGGATGCATATATTTCAGCGAATGCTTCTATAATGTTCAGAAACTGCCATTGATGCAAGTATGATAAAAGGCAGCTGAAGAAGTGTTGTCTGCCTAATATCCTCTCTTCCATCATCCCAGCTGGGAGACATTGCTTCTAACTTTCAGCTACACATAAGTGTGTTGCGTGTCTAAAATACTGTACTTCTCTTGATGCTTCATCATTATACAATGTTTTCAGATGCCCAAGTGTTTACCACATGCATCTCTCTCTGAAGTGTCTGAGAAGCTGGTTCTACTTTCTAACAGGTAGTGGAAATGGTGTGGGGCAACATGATGTTTAAGACTTTGGAAAAAGAAAATGAGAGCAAATTATCACTCCCTACTTTTAACAAGACAGCAATCATTGCACTCACAACAGTGGGTACTTTTCTGTACTTTTAATTATTTATACTCATGAGAATATAAATGTAAGTCAAATGACTGATTGAATTAATTAAACACAACTGCCCTTACCATTTAATATTTCAAACTTAACATTTCTTTTGTATCCTCAATTTCCTATCTCAGTTTCTTCTGTATCTTTTTTTTTAAAGTATTCTATTTCTGTGTGATTAATTTAAGAACCTTGCTGTACTTTTTAGTGCCAGTTTGGTGCAGTTATTAAGGCATTTGACTAATAACCTAGAGATGCCTTAGACACAAAACCAGTCAGGTAACTATGGACCAGTCACTTCCCCTCAGTCTTAGGAAGGAGGTAATGGCAAACCACTTCTGAAAAATCTTGCCAAGAAAACTGCATTGGCTTGTCCAGGCATTCCTGGGAGAATCAGACATGATTGAAAGGGAAAATGAAACTATCTGGGTGCAATATCCCTCTAGAAAAGGAATGGATATAACTCATGCTACCATGCCGTTATATCAACTGGTTCTTGGGATAACGTTAAAAAAATATTCCACAACATAAGCTTTACACAAGTATCTTACATAGCTTCTCTTCCTATCACATAATAATGTAGCTCCTGCTCATTCATTATAAACCTGATTTAGGATTTAGCACATCTTAGGAGTTATCAATAACTTTTAGAAAGAAAATTAGAAATGATTTTTAGAATGCACGTTATACAAAGACTCAAATTTCATAACCCATGTCTGTTGCACCTCTTTATTTTTAGATGCTTCCTTACCTGGTTAGAAACCTATAAAAATCAAACACAGTCAGTTGTAACTATTCTGGGACTTAGTAATAGAGCAAAATTTTATTGTACCCACGAGAAATTCACCTCTGAAAAATTCACTTTCTGCCTGCAACTGAAGAAAATAAAATAGATTTTCTAACTATCAACAATTGGAAGATGTAAATTGTTTTCTATTGAAAATTTAAATAAAATAGTACCATCTCATTAAGAATTGGATAGTTTTTAATATTAATCTATAACTAGCTAACTAACCTGTGACTAGAAAATAGCAAGCTCATACATTAAGTTTACAGCGTATAGGGGGGAAAAAAGAACGCACCTTGAGAATGCAACTCCTACTACGGTATGTACGCCTATACTTAGCTACAACTGGAACTCTTCCACCGCTGCCTTTTTTTTATGAATACAAACTTTCCTCCGAGGAAGTGGATCAAGACTCCACCCACTAGGCTCCTCTCCGTTGGCTGAGAGTACCGCACTCATTTGAATGTAATATCTCCATTGATTGTCTCAGAGGGGCGGGCCCCACCAGCAACGAATGAAATTTCTGGCGATATTGTAAGTTTTTGAGGTGGAACTTTTTCGGCTGTGGGCTTTTTGCAATGAAATCGACGCCTCCTCTCCGCCGCTAGTTTATCATAACCCGCGTTGCAGAGTCGTTGGGCGTGTGCCTGATTTCCTCCCCTTCGTGCTTTTTGTCAGTGTTAGCATGCTTCCTTTCGTGCAAACCGTTATTTTCTTTCATGCTTTGGGTCTTTTCAGTATGAGGAGATAAAATGCGAAATAGCGTAGATAAGCAGTGACGCGCGTCTTGACACCGCGTGGAATGGATTATCTTGATTTTTTTTTGCCGTGGTTATAGCGTCTTTGGAGTGTCTCCATTCCGCGAGTGTGTCCTGTTCTACGTCAACTCTACCACAAGTGTTTTTTTGTTTTTTTGGGAAGGATGCTGTTGCTACTGTTCCCAGCATTGTAGCCTTTTAGGCACACAGTAGTATTTATTGTATGCATATGTGCATTTAGATTTTGTTCCACAAAATGTCCTCTCAACCTGGGTGGTGTCTAATACAGAAACCATAAATATAAAACAGCCATCTCAACTAACCTTAATGTTCTCAATGAAGAACCCCGCCAAGCTCCCCAGTATAAAATTTAAATATAATGTATCCCACAGGGTGGTTCTTATGATGAAAAATGATAGGAGGAAGCACTGTGTGTGCCCCCCCCTCCATCAGTTCTGGAACAAATGAGACCATCTTCATTGAATCAGGATATAAATCCTCAATATGTTGCTAAGTTAGATTCTATTGCAATTATCTGTGTTCATAAGCCTTTTTTCATTTCTCATGTATATTTTAGCATTTACAGCAATGTCTTCTCCCTTTTCTCTCAATCTCCCTTGAAAATCTTTCAACACTTTGTAGTTGGATCTTCATTAATCATTGATTGTTTCTCTTCTTTCTACACAAGGAGAATTTTGATTAAAACAAAGCTTGAGCATCTCTTTCTAGACCACCCAAGCTTACTATTCTGCACATTAGTAGGAAAAACTAATCTGTTGCACATTTAAGTACATATACAGTAATTATGGACGGCCCCCAGATGCAGCAAGCCAAATGAAAATAAACCCTGCCGTCATAGCAGAGAGAAAAAAACACCTAGTTATAAAGTATTATAAGCAATTCCACCATTTAAGTATCTGTTCATACAACACACACAAAGTCACAATCAAATAAGCCACATTAGAACTTAAATCTTATCTAAGAACACCATTATTAGCAGCCATCTCCAGTCTGGTATCCTCCTTCATACATCTTGGCCATATTGGCTGAAAATTCTGAAGCCAGAATCCAAACACATCTGGACGGCATCAGGATGGAGAATGGTCTATACATTCATTTAATGGGATGGAGGAATCTTCAAAGGAGGCCAGGAATAAATGCAAAAATTCTACTACATATGTTCTCTGGAAATTAGGATCAAAGGCAACCTACCTTTCAATGCTATCCACTGGAGAACAGCGAGAATATTAATAGTAAACCTCATGTCTTCATTATTGAACCTCTGATGGAATACTTACAAGATACTGAACTTGGTCTGATCTAGCAAGATTCCCTATGCCGCCCCCCCACTTGTCTGGAGTTTCTCCTTTCTGCAATCCCTGCTATAGAAGTGGGGCTGAGCTATCTGGCAGTTGTTTGTACTTCAGAGCTAAGTTAGCAACCTGGTCTCCAAATGTTTGGACTAACTCCCATTAACCATATTCGCTAGAGGCAGTGGGTTGCCTATATGGTTTAAAGTGTTGAGGGAATAGTTCCAAGATGATATTCCTAACAATTCATTTCTTGTGCTTGTTTCTCCCAACTTTTGAATGTTTAATACCTAAATATATAAACCTAAATAAAATAAATAATACCAGAGTATTTTGCATGACCAAAGTTCACTCAAGATGTTAGATGTAGCTGCTAACCATTTTATGCTATTCATCAAATAGAGACGATGTACCTGGTGATGAACTATATTTGGTGCATGATATTCCAACATAATTCTCTGTTCCAAAATGATATTGGAAAGAGACATACAGTAAATTCACCACCAACTGCAATGAATGGTCAGGGGAAGCGGTCTTCTAGTATAAAGCGATATGGGCAGAGGTCACCTTCATGATTTCCCAAGAGTTATATCATACTAACATGTTTCCCCAAAAATAAGACACTCTCTTATATTAATTTTTGCACCCAAAGATGCGCTAGGTCTTATTTTCAGGGGATGTTTTATTTTT
>JANHFO010003302.1:20651-36826 GCA_032468095.1 Pareas carinatus
ACATCTTCATGTATTCTTTATGTCTCTACAAAAGAAGCAAACAAATAGATATTCCAAGAGTTTTCAGATCATCTCCAAAATTGGCCTCATTCAAGTTGCTAGTTAAAATCCTGCCAATGAGATGCATTATTTCTTCCTACTATACTGTGGTAGTATAGTATTTGGTAGTATTGTGATACTGCATGGAAGTATTTCTGTATCAACTTAGTAAAATCAATTTACTCTGTAATATTGCAGAGTAAGTCTATGAGATCTGGAATCTCCCTTAAAATAAGCCAATTTAAACCATGGTGCTCCACACAAAGCCCTTTCTTTCCCCCCACAAAATCTTTGCCTCAAAATATAAGCCATACTCTGAGATACTCCATTTTATTTCCAACCACATATATGACTCTGTTGTTTAATCAGAAGGTCAGTTTAATTTGGTAATACACTGGTATAACACAGAGTGGAGTTAAAATGGTGAGGATAAGCTTGTTAAAATAGCAAGCAAATGCAGTCTACATTCTTGGAGTATCAATAATAAAAGGCAAAAATGAAGGCAGCTATCCAAAATGTTTGAAAAAAAAGTCACTCATTTTTGGAAGGAAACAATTCTGCCTTACTTTTGTAGCTGTTTTAGCCTTCTACTTTCCAAACAGATCTCAGATGAAATCATACCTCTTCTTTCATTTTCTTTTCCTCCTCCTTCAGTTTGCGCTTTATTTCTTCCAGAGCTGCTTTCCTCCTTTCAACCTTACGTTTGTGAAATCCTGTCAAGAATTCCCTGGAAAGAATAAACACAGAATAGTAGGCAGCCCTAAGTCAGGATTACTCTCCTGCCTATGGAAATCAGTATTCTAGAAATAGGTTATCCTTCATGATCAGTAGGCAAATACATACAAAGCTTTTACCTACAGGCAAAAGCAGATATTTTCCCCCATATTAAGCATTTCCACGTAGACAATCCATGATGTAGTCATAATGCGGACTAACTTAGAAATATGGACTGCCTCCTGCAATAGATTCCTTAAGAATCTAATCCATTTGTACAGGAGGAAAAATGGCAGAACGGATTGAATAACCATAAAGTATAGAAGCTATGTTCTTTTAAGCTTCTCAGGGTAGTCCTTACTTAACAAATGCAATTGGGACCAGCAACTTCTTTGCTAAGGGACATTATTGTTGAGTGAAATATCACATGATTATGCTATTCTTATGTCAGTTTCACTGTAGGCATTAAGTGAATCATCCACAATTAAGTATGACATCACACAACTGACCTCTCTATGATTCTGTTTGTTGGAAATCAGCTATGATGCTTACAAATGGTGATCACATGATTATGGGACACTGCAACAGTTGTAAGTATGAGGAACAGTCATAAAACTACTTTTTTCAGCACTGATATAACTGAGCAATCATTAAATTGAGCAGTTGTTAACTGCAAACTACTTATAATTCTGAATGTCCAGGTAAGCCTTGTCTGATTCTGTTCCCCTAAGTGGGCTAGCTTTCTTGCCAACGTAACTGTTGCCCATTACTTGCCACTTTATCTTGGGTCCAGCTTCTCTACATGTTTAGAGAGCACAATAAGCACTTTCTTGCTCCGAATTTCATTTCTGTGTTTGCCTATTAAGCTGAAAAAAAATCCCACACGTTTGTTCTACTTGGCAGCACAGAGAAAACATTAACACAGCTACTATTCCAAGCATGTCTGAATATCTGTAGCTCAGGTCAAACCCTAGGCAAGAAGGATGAGGAGGCCAAGGCTGTAAACAAGTAGTTGTGAACGTCAACCTCAAGAGAGAAGCCTCACTCTTTGAAGAGCTGGTTGACTATTTTGTGGATTGTTTCTAAACCATGACATCCTTCATTTACTTGATGTCACCCACATAGAGAGGAGGGCAACTCCCATCATCCAGAGCCAGTATTAATAACCAGCTTTGGAATAGGTTCTGTAATTCAAAACAACTGGAAGGTATGAAGTTGGGGGAAATCTACTTTGAAGAGAATTCAAAAATTCCAGCAACGTGCCCCTTTTGTAAAATAAATTCATTATGCCATACATTCTGCTGCACGTGTGTACTAACATCTAGTAAGGTTAAAGCAGTGTTTTTCAAACTTGGCCACTTTAACATGGGCAGGGAATTCTGGGAGTTGAAGTCCATTCACCTTAAAGAGACCAAGTTTGAAAAACATTATACTAAAGCGACGGCTTGAACTTTGCAGCAAGCATCCTGTTCAGTGTTGACCCTTCTCTCACTAAGCAAGAAGCCTCCGGGGAGACCTTCCCTTCCCCACGCGGGGATCTGCACGCCGAAAGGCTGTACTTCGACCGGCAAGCGGCGGGGCAGGGGCAGCTCTTATTCGCCCTGCTTCTTCCGCCTCTCCCGCACTCACCATCGACTCTTCTCATCGAAAGACACCACCCTCCGAGGCATCGCACCCCCACCGCGCCGCTCCCTCTTCCTGCGGCCCATGCCGGCGACGACTTCTTCCGATTCCGCCGGCAGAAGCGCAAACAGCGCGCCACCCCTTCCGGGACGCGGTCTGGGTGGAAAGCGCCGCCTCTGTTCTCGGCTTTAACCAACCGTTAAAAGAACTCGCCTTTGCTGTTTGTTATAGGCCACCAGTCACTTTTAAAAATAATAATAATAATAAATAAATCATGCAATCGCCACGCAACTTTTGCTTAGACACTGCCGTGCAGTCGAAATATTTTGGAGACCGGAAACCTAACTGCAGCTGCCTCCCGGAGACAGTTTTCCCCTCAATTCTTCCGTACGCTTCTGAGCCACAAATGGGCAGTCTGATCATGCGGATAGCTAAGGCTATGTTCGCATGATTAGCTTCAAATATACGCTACTTGAATTATATGATTGTGGTTTAGTTTTGCATGAGCTCAGCCAGTGTGGTTAAACCTATGATTTAAACGTGTGCTTTTAGTAAACCATGATGAATTAAACTGGGTTAGGATGAAGTGTGAAAAAAAGTATATCTCGGAATCTCATCTGAAGTAATTTTCAGTTTCTGTGGAACATGGCTAGCTTGCACTTTTAAATGGTTTCCTGGGTCTTTCACTTATACCTTCTCCATTATTTGCATGTGGAACTGCCCTTTAAAAAGTTCATTCTGTTACAAGCCACACAATACTGGTCTTGTAAATTTTTTACAGAAAAGAATAACAGTGACTACATAAATAGGCAGTAAGCAGGCTCCCTAGGGAAAGACAGCAGGTAGATTGGGATCTAGCAATAGTAATTAGACTTACATACCGGCTCACAGTGCTTTACAGCCCTCGCTAAGCAGTTTACAGAGTCAGTAGTTGCTCCCAACAATCTGGGTTCTCATTTCACCAACCTCAGAAGGATGGAAGGCTGAGTCAATCTTGAGCGGGTCGGGATTGAAGGAATCAAATTGCAATATTACATTCTAATCATCACGAACCACGGTGGTTCATCTATTAACATTTCACTGCATGTTTTACAGTTGATCTGCAAGAGCTTCCAGCTGATCCTTGTTGAACTGCCCCTGACTATCACCTGGAAGCTACAACCAGTTCAAAATGCAGCAGCAGTGGTTCCTGTCTGAATCCCTATGTATTACTTCTGCTTTGCAAGCTGCATTGATTGGCAGTCAGGTTTCAAATACAATTTATTGTTCTGTTTATTACCCATAAAGCCCTGTATGGTATAGAGGCCTGGAGGTCTGAGGGACTACTTATACTCAGTTTTTTCTGGTTTCTTCTGGCAAAGTAGGTGTGCTCCAGGTCTCCTTTATTAAATGTTGTCATCCTATGGGACTGAGAAAGTATGCTTCCTCTGTCACAACAGCTTCTCCACATAGGTAAGGATGGTGCCGTCTGTCTAGAATTCAAGAAAGTCTTGAATA
Organism: Pareas carinatus; assembly: GCA_032468095.1. Lineage (NCBI taxonomy): Eukaryota > Metazoa > Chordata > Lepidosauria > Squamata > Pareidae > Pareas > Pareas carinatus. The sequence goes on from JANHFO010003302.1 coordinate 24,525, forward strand.
CCTGGGTTTGATCCCAGGCCTGAGGTTAATGTAGTATTGGGGGGGGTATTTGTGTTATTTTTAGATAATTTTAGTCCGAGTGGTTTTATGTTTTATCTATTTTCATAGACTTTGTCTTTGTTTGTACACTCCCCAGAATCCATCAGAGCTATAATACATTTAAATGAATACATAAAACGGATTATTTTCTAAATTAAGCTGTCAGACACTATTGATATTGCAATGTACAACCTTGGAATGTAGTGGATAGTTGGCTTTGCCTTCTGAACGGCACTTTGTATCTAAAGCAAATTAGTTGTGGTCCTTTGGCTTTTTGGTTAAAAAAAGTAAAACCCAATCCTTGATGCTTGCTTAACTGGTGAATAATTACAAATTCAGTGCCTCAGTCTCTGACTTCAATGATCACAGATGGACATCACCTGTAAATGTAAACAGATCTTCCTGATGAATAAAACTCCAGAGCTACAGCCTAGTCCTGATGACTCCATTGGATAGATTCAGGTCATTGATGCTGAGGTGAGTTGTGCCTTTTCTTTCAAGTCTTCAATAAGGCTACCAGTTCTAGACTGCAAAAATCCAGACTGTCTCTAGATAACAGCATAATTAGAATGTTGTGTATTTGAATGCTACCTCTTTTGGTGCTCATCAGAATTTTTGTTGCTCAGATTGAGCAGTTTCATGGAGACTTTATTTCGTGGAAGTAGTAGGCAAAGTGGAATTGGGAGTTTCTTTAAGGGGATCTATTTGTCATGTGTTGAAAAATACAGGACAGCTTGACCGTGTTTGATTCCTCTTGAATCCCTTTTTAAAATCTTCAAATATGATTCATGCCAATAGGTGACTGATTACAAGTTACTCTAAACTTATCAACAGGTGGGGGAAGTTACACACAGTATTGTTAAGCATAGAGCACTGCTTAAACTTATGAACTTGTCCTTTAGCTCCTCCTGAGATGGAAAATCCGGTTCTGTGGTTAATAACTGTACTTCCCTTTAAGTTTACACCCAGAGGCTGGGTCTCCTGCACTTCAGCACTCCTGTCACTTGAGTCTATCTAACAGCCTTCAGCCTGAACTTGCTTTGGATTACAAAAGCAGCAGCCTATCATTCAAGTTGCTTTGCAGGGACACTGACTATTATTCCCCCGTGGCTTTTTCTCTCCCTGCAAAAAAGAAAAGGAAGAAAAAAACCTACCTCTCTACATCAGTCTCCTATGCATATGGAAGTCGGAAAAGCCCTGCTCTTCCCGGAGGGTTAAAAAGCAACTGAGGAAAATGGCTGCAGAAGAGGAGAGAAATACAGACCTGCTCCAGGAAGTTTGGAAGAGAAAAGAAAACGCCACGTGTGCAGATTGCAGACAGCCTGGTAAATAAAGGGGAAAATGGTACTGGTAGCAGGAAGGAATAACTAGCAAAGATAGTACCTGAAAAAAGCAATGGCAGTAGCTTGGAAGAAATTTATATGGAGGAATTACGTGTGGCACTTAGGACAAGGAAGAGACTGTTGATATATGATTTCTTAACTATGCCATGAAATGCTGTGTATGCTGTATATTATATGTTAACTATTTTGTTCCGCTAGGTTTAAGAATTCTGTAACTGCAGACAGTAGCCATCTAAGTCAGCAATCTGCTTGCTGCTGTCTCTGTGACTTTCTGTTCAATGATGAGAATCTGTGGCAATCCAGATGTTGAACTACAATTCCAAACGGCCATCGTGATTGGCCATGCTTCCTATGGGTGGTGAGATTTGAAGTTCAGCATCTGGGAGTAGGTTGAAAGAGAGATTGGTTTCACCACCAAAGAATACGAGTGAATTATCTCCTTGGAAGGTAGAAACGATGAATTGCAGGACTACTGTACAGAGATTATTGAAGGGCCAGGAAACCATGAACTCACCTGACTTTATTTAAGAGAAGGACTACCATCTAGGTACAGAGAAATATTTGAAGGTATCCCCTCCCTAGAAGTATTGGAGAAAAAGATTGGTTTACTGGGGGGGAAACTTTTTATTTTCAAATACAGGAAATGAATGTAATTGGGTAAAAAAGTTAAGCATTGATGAGGTGGCACCTGCATCCTTGAAATGGCATGAACATTTGTGGTTTAACAAATCACTTGGGCTGAAGGGCTCTAAGAGAAACTTGTATGGGTGGGATTTTGACCTGATGCAGGCCACTGAAAGGCATGCATCAGAGAACAATGGGATATTATTTAATCAATCCCTTGCATAAGATATTCTTTGACCTTTGATATTATAAACAAGAAGCAACAGGGCACGGCTGTTTAATCCTGTTTGCCATTTTTACAGCCTGGGTAATCTGGATCAGAAAGGTTAGAAGTTTAACAAATCATGCCTTTGATAGGACATGGGGTTAAAGCCTTTAAAGTATTATACAGGCTTGGTGTAATATTTTTAGTGATTTTTAAAATGTCTTATGTCATATGTATGTTTTTATATGCCTGTAAGCCGCCCTGAGTCCTTCGGGAGAAGGGCGGGGTATAAATAAAATTTTACTTACTTTTTTTTAACTTACTTACTTTCCCCAAAATCACCATTATTGTTTTTGCCAGACCCCTATGGGAGTCCCCCCCCAGAGTGCAGGAGGCAAGTCTGGGATTTTGATTTATTTTAAAAGCATTTGCAGAGACTTCCCTCTTAAGAAAAAAATGGTTTAAGGAAATTATATTTTTTATTTTGGATGGCACCAATCTCATCCTTAAAACTACTCCAAAATAGAACAAAAAGGGAGGTTCAGAAATTCTGTCTTGATCATTCCATGACATCACAGTATTGCTAGAATACCCTGTGTAGCTTTAAGCAGTACTCTGGGAAAGTCTCCAAGAAAAGTCAATGTCAATTCTTGACTAATAAATAACCTGGAGACATTAGGTTGAAGAAAGGTCCTGCAATTAACAATGACCTATGAACAACAAGCAGCAGTGGTCACTGATTAATGGCTATTTGGACCTTAAGGAACTTAGGCTCCCTAAAATTTATTGTGCTCAACCTTGCAATAGTCAGTCCACAGCCACTGATGTTCTTTAATTCTGTTCAGATCCTTGCTGGGTCTCCTGTACTTTGGGTACTTTCATCTGCTTTGAGTGCTCAGAAATACACCGTAGGATCCCTACCTTAAGTGAAGTCAAGTCAATAAAGGAGAATTGCTGGAAGGAAAGCCAGGTACAGGTGAGTACTATCCTGAGAAGTCAGGACTGTTTCCAGAAAATTAACTGACTAACTTGAAAGACTGTTGAGGACCACATGAAATGCTACTGCTGAAGACCACTCGAGGCCTTTGATAAGCTTATTAAGCAAAAGAATGCATTGAAGTAAGAATTCAGGAAAAGGGTTCAAGAAAAGCCTCTCCCTCACAATCTCATCTTTTTCTAAAGAAAATTAAGACATGGTTACTTTGAGGGGGGTTTCCTTTCCTTTTCCTTTTCTTGATTCTGCCTGGACGTGTCCCTGCAGTTTTCTCGGCAAGGAAGTGTTTTGCCATTGCTGCCTTCCTGATCTGAAAGAGAGTGACTGTCTCAGGGTCACTAAGCTGGTTTCATGCCTAAGGCAGGACTAGAATTTACAGTATTGTGGTCTCTAGCCTGATGCCTTAACCGCTAGGCCAGTGATGGTAAACCTATGGCACGTGTGCTACGGCGGGCACATAGAGGCTTCTCTATTGGCACGTGAACCAAGTTGCCCCAGCATCACCCCAGAGCTGAGCATGCTCAGAAGAGAGTAGCCGTGCCGGGCGATGATATCACAGGACCATGCACATGCTCAGAAAGAGTAGTGGTTCTGGACAATGATGTCACTAGTCACGACTCATTAACTGCGACTCATCTGGGCACTCAGTGCCTAAAAAGTTAGCCATCACTGCGCTAGGCTAAACTGTGTTCTTTTTCAAGACTGTGTCCTTATTTCTGCAAGCCTCCTGTTTAATGGCGTGCTTCTTCCTTCCAGAAAGTCAGCTCTGCATTCCTTTACATGTGCTAATTGGCATAGAGAAAGTTTTGTACAGAATATGAGAATTGAGGATTAATGGAGCTTTAGTAACTGAGAGGTAGAGGTGCTAGTAATGAAAACCATTCCTATGCAAAGGGGGATGACTAAAAGCACTTGCCTTTTCTTGCTTTACAGTTTCTGGCCCAGCATGGAAATGCGCTGGCCAAAGCAACATATGAAGCTCATCTACCTGCTTATTATTACTGCCCATTTTACAGCGATTGTCAGTAAGTGCTCTAACTCTTGACTAAAGAAGGGATACGAGATTGGGTGGTAGGTTTTCTTGGACTTCGCTTACCTGCTTTATCACTTGCGGTGACATCTCACAGAGTCCTGAGAGAGCAGTGGATACGAGCCAAGTATGAACGGAAGGAATTCCTGGAGCCAAAGAAAGACGTTTTTAATTCCAATGGTAACAATTCCACGGTGAAATTTTTCCATTTATTTATTTATTACGCAAATGTATATGCCTTTCGTCTTAATCAAATTAAAACTTGTGAAAGAAGCTTTCCAAACAGCATGTGGGAAGCCCTGAGGCAAAGCCCGGTGGGAACTGCTCATGTTGTAGCAATCTATAATTTTCAAGGACCTTAGTATAAAGTGCTGACTCCAGATTTAAAAGGGGGAATTCTATCCCAAGAAACTCCCTTCAAGTAGACCACTAAAGGGACAAGATGGAATTGGTGGAATTTCTCCTCTCTGGTATGACTAGAACTACAGTAGTTCTTGTTAGACTGTCAAGTTGTGGACAATCCATCCATTAGCTTTGATAAAGGGAAGGAATTGTCTGCAGGTAGTACACAGGGACACAAATGTAACACATCTCCTTAAACATCTTTGTCTTAATGGTTGGACATCCCTGATACTGTATATCCTTTATAGTAAGTTACATTGAGGAAGTAGCCATGTATTTCAGGAAATACAAATTGCTACTAATAGGGCAGTTCAATTTTGAGTAATTCCAGCATAGTATGGTTTGCATTTGTTTTTTGTTATACTTGCATGGTCTACACTCCCCTCTCCTTATTTTGAGATCCAGCAGCAATAAATAACCTACAATTTGATACTGAAAGACAGATAAAAATGATTATACAGAAACAATTTGCTTTAGGAAAAGCAGTCACTGTTTCATGGAAGTGTAATTTTCTCTCCTAATATTACTTCTACCTGTACTAGTTCTATTTGGGAAAGCTTGGATTCGTCTATGAATTATCAAGTCATTACCATGCTGTTTTGCATCTGATATTTAACAAAATATCAGTAAAATATAAAAAGGATGGTAAAATAATTAGTGTTCCATGTTGAGATTTAACACAGGAGATACAGAATAACAATTAAGCCAATGAACAACATGCCAATTAAGATTACAGGTCTAAGTTTAATAGTTATAATCTTGGCAGGACAAAGTCTTGCCTTGAATGGAAAAATCTTTGCTTATGAAGATAAATTTAGTAGAGGAGAAGGACTGGACAAATCTTGCTAAGGAGAAACTGCTGAAGCCCAGACTCTGAAAATTTTTTTCTCTCAATTGTCACCAGAAACCTGTAATACCAACAAGATATCAAAAAGAGCCTCTGTATCAACTCTTGTATAGGTAGGGAGGCAGATGGAATGTTGATGAAGGAGTCTCCAGAACCAGTAAAAGATAAAGGACTGTAAAAGGAGACTCATATATAACCAGCAGCCATTATTTTGAACCTTTTTTGTGCATGCATGTTAAGGCATCTGATTACTGCAGGGCATCAATGTAGGGGGCAGGTCTAGAATTTCCATTGTTGCCTTTTTACTCTTGCCTATTTTGAAACCCCCAGACCCTGAAGAAGTAAAATAGCTGAGACTGGCAGTTTAGCATGCCTATTTTGATTTGTTTTCTTTTAAAAATAAAAACACCCCTGTCATATATTCCCATTACTGAATTTTTTAAGATTTATTTGCCAGATTTTGCTGGCATAATCCTGGAGGACAAAGAAAAGGGATGGGGGAATAAAATGTGGTGCAGAGCTTTCCTATGCATGATATCAAAGAAAGAACTCTTCCATTCTAGTCCAAGGCTATGTAGGTCATGCTTTTTCCACCAGTGTGCAGTGGCTGAAGACATTAGACTAGGCCTGGGGGACTCGGGTCCAAGTCCATACTTACCCTTAGAAACTGACTGGCTGCTGACTTCAGGAACACATGCACTAAAACTGGAATGAGATGTATCTCTAACAAATAATAAAAATAATTAGACCCAGACATTTAATCTGTCACTGATAGAAATATATCTGAATATACACCTCTGCCCAAATGGAAAATAAGGTCTTGAGTTGCCAATTTTGCTTTTATACAGATTCCTGAATCATATTAGTGTTGTTCATACAGAAGACTGAAATATTTTTTTCTTCATTGGTTTGTTGGACAAGTCATAGGGCTCTGGATCTCATATCAAGACAAGAGATAATGGATGCTATCAGGTTTACACAAAATGCTGTGCCCAGAACAAGCAAGTAAATGAATTGCAATTTCACTTTATGTATGAAATGCACCATTAGGACTAACTTTCAAAACTGACAGTAGGAGCTGTCAAAGAAGACAGGATGCTGTTGTGTGAGTTTACAATGTTGTAGCCTGGGTAGCAAGCATCAGCAGGATGACAGATTGTAATTCAAGAGAAATGCTAGAGTTGGGTGGAAAAATATGTGGTTTGAGTGCAGGAAAGTTACTAGACTAGATGGTTCAATGCTATGACTGATTGCCACTGTACATATATTGTAATATCATAGTTTTGTTACTGTTTGCAAGCAAAAACCACAGAAAGCACATAGTAGCCAGTTCGGTTTAGTGACACTGTAAAAGCTCTTTTGTTTTCAGAAAGAGTTTCACACATCTGCAGAAGGGAGAAGACAATTGCAGAGTCCCAGAGATGGTGGTCCGGGTGTAGTTAAGGCTGTTCCCACATTCCACATTGCTTTATGGAGGAATTAATATCAGCTCAACCATACGTTAATCGAGGCTTGAGATTGAGTTTGAATAACATATTAAACGGTTTCCACAACAAACATCACAATTGTAAAATGTCATAAAGCTTCTCATTTAACCAAAATTACACAAAAGACCAAGATAATTTCCATGGAAGAAGGCAGCTGCTTCTGTTCCTGATGCTTAACGAAAGAACTCCTGTTGGGCATACAGTTCACTTTTCAGAAACCTCTTTTAACAGGCCCACAGCTTGCTTATAAAATAGGTAATAAACACTTCACTGTTATCCAACAAAGGAAGCATCATAGTGTGACAGCCTGCAACAATGCAACAGGAAGAATTCTATCTCAGCATTTGTGGTCTGCGCATGTTAGAAGATATGAAATGTGAAGATGTGAAAAGATGTCATACATCAGAGGGTTTGAAGACTTTCTCATGGGGAGACAGGCAGAGCATGTCAGACAGAAATGAAAAATTAAACATTTTTTCCACACTCTTTACTGTAAAGTGTTCCTAGTTGAACTGCTAGTGCCTTTATTATAAGTCAGAAAAATATAAGCCAGTGGCACTGCTAGTGGTCTGGACAAATGGCCCATAGGTCCCTCTTCATCTCCATTCTCCTTTTCCAAGGGAAGATCAAGGGCCATCCATCCAACAAAAAGGTATGGGAAAGACAGGATCTCTGGAGAGATCTCTGCAGCAGGAACCCTGTGCGTTCACAAAATGAAGTGAAAAAACCCTTCATCAGAATCTGCTCCAGGGATCTGCTACCAACCCTTTAGCTTGTGGACTGGAATGCAGTTCTACATCTTGAGTTTCTTTTCTGACTTCAAAGAAGTAATAAAGATATATCTCCTATTGAACAAAAAGACGCTCCATCTCAGTATTACCACTTCTACAAGCTCCTAAATAACCTCTTCCAAAGTAACAGTTTAGAGTGGAGAGAAAGGGAATTTGGCCTTGTTGAAGTTGAATCAGTTTCACTCCTGATTCAGAAGATGAAGTAGCATGACGAGGAGTTGTAGGTATTCAATTTAGAATTGCCATATCTAGACAACAAAAAATTAAATGGCCATAATGAGATAATGGTCATTTGAATGTTTGTAGCTTAAATATGGTAGACCTAGTTATAGCTCCCATGAGCCTGGGCAATATGGACTGTAATTGGAGGTTATAGCATTATAACTCAAAACATCTGGAAGTGCCAAGCAAGGGAAAGTTTAGGCCAATTGAGTGATTCTGACTTGATATCACCCTTCTGGCCAATGTGTATACAGACTGAGTGTAAATTTGCAGTAACGAATTAAACCTTAATGTGGTTCTTTTGAATGTTGTTAAGCATATTGTCAGAAGCCGGTTATAGTTTATAACCAAGGGTTTATCATTTGATATTAATAATTTGATATACATGTAGTCCTCACTTAATGATCAGTTGCTTAGCAATTGTTTGACATTCTGATGGACCCCAGAAAAAAGATATTTACAACCCAGATTCAAAGTTCCAAAATGGTGCCCCCTCACGGTCATGTGATCACAATTTGGGTGCTCAGCAACCAGCCTGCATTTATGTTTACTGTGTCCCACAGTCATATGACTGCAATTTATGATGTTTTGGATGGAAGCTGCTTTTAATTCGGGTTGCTGGCAAAAAATGTCCATTAGTATTCAACCGCTGTTTTCCTTAAGAAATGCTCCAAAAAAAGTGGAAAAATTGGGTTGGTCATGTGGAGACCCACTTAACGATGAGCAGAATTTAGGATTGTAATTCTGGTCCCAATTATGGCCATAAGTCAAGGACTTGATTGCGACTTAATGTATCATAATTAAAGCAAACCAAGATTTAACACAACCATACTCTGCAGCTTGCTTTTCTTCTCCTAGGATGGAAGGAAGGGATCCTGTGGAAACGAGGCCGGGATAATGGGCTATATCAGCCACGCAGATTTCTCCTGTCTGAGAAAGAGAGATGTATGAAATATTTCGTCAAACAGGAGGTGCATAACAATCAGCTTTTAAATGACTCTTCATACATAGACTACAGCTTTATTTAGGGTCAGGGAATCATTTGATTGTCTGGATGCCATTACAATTCCTTTTTTCCTCACTATTAGCTCAGCTTCCTTCAGAACTAAATTTTTTAAGTTCACTTGGGACAGAAGGGTCTTTCTCTTTTTTTAAATAGGTAAGGGTAGAGGTGGAACTTTGTAACATCCTATATCTATCAATTAATAGTGTACAAATAATAGCAAAACCACTTCCTTCCCAGGCAAAGGAACCCAAAATAGAAGTTAAAATTGACACTGTCAATGCCATGTTCCAGCCGGAAAAGATGAGGCATTCCAACGGCTTGCAAATCACTTATCTTAAACATAACAAGACCCGCAACATCTTTGTTTATCACGAGGATGGGAAGGTAGGAGGTTCTGGTGTATATGTTTATTGTACAGATATTAGAAATTATGGGAAAAGGCTGAAATATTGCTACAATCGTAAAATGGTACATTTAACACCCTCACTGGAGTTGGGCCAGATCATTTCTACTACTTGTTTTTTTTTTCCTGTCTCCAACTCTTCCCTAGAAAAGAACTCTCCATTCACCATGACCTTTTTTATTGCCAGTAAATATATCCGTGGTTGGAAGCCAAATAAGGAAATTCTCTTTAGTTTAACCCCGTGCAAGCTTCTCCAGAGCATGCCGAGTTTTATACCTAACATATTTAAAGAGTGTTTTTCTTTGTCTCTCTTAATTCTTCTTCGAAAGCCTTTTCTTTGCACCCATAATTGATTTAAGAAAAAAGTATAGTTTGGTGCACATGTATTTCAACAAAACTATATTCTAGTGCATACTGTGTTCTATGAATTCCCTCTATAATAAGTTCTTTATAGTGGCATTCAAATAAATTCCATAGAAGTAAACTGAGAATGATTTCTGGGTAGATCTCCTTAAGATCAAGTTGCCAGTCATGTTTTAATATTCCTTGCGCTGTTTTTCTCCCTAGGAAATTGTGGACTGGTTCAATACAATCCGTGCGGTAAAATTCCACCACCTTAAAGTTGCCTTTCCTGGTGCTAGTGATGAGGAGGTAAGAATCTTGCAAAACTGGATAGCCTATTTGCTGAACTACATTACAGATGACCTGATTTTCTCATGACATAACCAATCTAATTATTTTCAATTTTTGGCTATCTCTGTGAAATGGGATAATCATATGTCTCTGAACTCATGCATTATTTTTCTTCTCTGCATGAATAGTTGGATAAAATAACAATTCATCCAAATTTTTAATTGTTCCAAATAGCTGAGGCATTTTTATAGATCATCTTCATCAATTTCTTTGCTGCAGCTGAAAACCCGGCTGACACAGAATTTCGTGAGAGAAGGTTATATGGAAAAAACTGGACCCAAGGTATAACTGCTACTTATTACTTATGGCTATTGCATTTTGTTACCATTCACACACACACAAAAAGTTCCAATAGAAGGGAATATCTACAGCTCAGGGATGAACTGTAAAGTCCTTGATATCTCTGAGCTTGGTTATTTGCTTGCAGAAATTTCATTACTCAACTAGATAACATCAGCAGTGCTATTGAGTATGGGATTTACTCCCTACTTATACACAATTGCTTGCCCTGCCAATGTTGGTGGGGGTGTGGTTTTCTGCTTAATAGATACTTGGTTAGCATAGTGTTTTTCTGCTTGCTTGTTTGTCTCGTGTTAATCCCTGCTTATCTGAGTATTAGTTGCTGAAAATACTGTGTCTTTTTGTTTCCTTCTTTGCTTTTTATTGTTTCTCTTAAATCGTATGTAAATGTGATTTATTCCTATGTATCTATTGATGACTGAAAGTCTGTTAATATATGGAAAGAAAGAGAGCATGAAAGACAAGCGTGTTCAGTGATGCTTAATTCCAGGCAGATTTTAATAAAATTGACTAGTTCATTCAAGAAAGTGCAATGTTGGGAGGCTTCCAGTTCCAACTTTCTCCGTCGAAGACGAGGCGACCGGAGCTCCGGTCGCTGAAGTCTTGTTTCTCCCGAAACAAGAAGTGCCGAGGGACGCCCTGGAGAGGTGTCTGAAGAAGGAGGCTGAACAAGAATGTGTGCTAAGCAGTGGCCAGCATGAACAAAACTGTTCTTTTCCCTTTCCCCATCAGGAGAAACGGTGGCCACGTTTGTGGCCCAATTAGGGGAAAGACTGGAACGCCAAGATAACAACATTCACTGAAGCAAAACGGAAGTAAACAAGAGACCACCAGTCAGAGAAGAAAGAAAAAAAATAATTCAACCCTCTGGAAAGTATCTAGTGGAGAAATACCTCTTTTATTTTTTTTCTAGCAAAAAGCCAAAAGCACCAGCCTGAAGATGGCAAGTGAGACCTTGAAGGACAATTTGGGAAAACTTCAAAAGAGAAGAAAAGGAGAAGGAGGGGGATTAAAGAAAACTGTGAAATTGTAGGTGCTACAGAGTCGAATTAAAATCGGATGAACATTGCGTTGGAACCAATTCTGAGAATTATAAATTAACTTGGAGGATTATAAATTAATATGCCTTAAAAGAGAAGAAAAAGAAACGGATAAAAATAGGAAGAAGAAACTAACTGATAAAATGTTTGGGCCCTAAGGTGGTGGAATTGTCATTTGACAAATATACAAAGAGGGAAAAATTGTGACAAAATGGAGGACACAAGAAAAAAGACAACTTACATATGAACTGGGCCAGCCATTTGGACTATTTGTAACACGAATGGAAGAAATTATGGCAGTACTTGAGAAGAGGAAGAGGATCCAACAGGAAGAAATGTGGGAAATAAAAAATAAAATGTGGGAAACAAAACAAATATCAAATTTAAATAGGAGAATGAAAAATCTAAGGAAGTGAAGTGTTAGAAAACCTATAAGGAGTATGGGAATAGAGAAAAGGAAGGGCTCTTCCCAAAAATGGGAAAAGGAAGTATAGTTATGGAGGGTAAAAGTGGAAAAATTCAGAAAGGAAAAAATGTGAGGGATCAGGAAAAGGAGGGGAAAGAAATTGGGAAGATTAAAAGTATAGAAATGCTTGTTAAAAAAATGAAATAAAAAAAGTCTGCAAAGGAAGAAAGTGTATGAAAAGGGTTCATTCATCCAGAAAGAGATAGATTAATATGATAACTTAAATATATGGTTATTACGAAGAATTTAGGTTAAAAGAATTATTAGCATGTGACCTTACTACGATTTAAAGTTTTGAAATGAAAAATAAAATGTTTTCTTTATTTTTGATAGCTATAAGTGAAATTAAATATAGTAATTTGTATTTAAAATTGAAATGAGATATATTTAATAGAAGAATGGAATTTGGA
>JANHFO010003302.1:54108-68557 GCA_032468095.1 Pareas carinatus
TACCTCCCACCGTCCTGTACGCTCCCACAGAGAGGGCCTCCTCAGGGTGCCGTCAGCCAAACAATGTCGGCTGGCGATCCCCAGGAGGAGAGCCTTCTCTGTGGCGGCTCCCACCCTCTGGAATGCCTTCCCCCTGCTATTCGATCAATTAATGACCTCCGGACCTTCCGCTGTGTCCTGAAGACCCATCTATTCCATCAGGCGGGCTTAGGATAGCCGCCCCTTGTTCTCCGCTATTTAATAGGAAATTTTTAAAGTGGTAATAATTTTAACTGCTCTCCTTTATTAAAATTTCTAAGGTTCAGGCTTGATTTAATCTCTTTTAGTTATTCTTATATTTGTATTTGTACTTTTGTATTTTTAATTTTGCCTGTAAGCCGCTCTGAGTCCTTCGGGAGAAGGGCGGGGTAGAAATAAAAATAATAATAATAATGTAAAGCAAATCAGGCAGATACATGTCAAAAAGATAGGATCATACATTTCAAACTGCAAATGTGACAATTAATGCTGTCTTGTGGGATTGCTTGGAAAAAGCCCCTTAGAGTTACATACCGTAGTATAATCCCTAGCAGGAGAAGGCAAACACTGCTGGACTTGTCTACACAGGGGCTAGCCAGCTTGCATGAACGGGAAGGACAAGATAGAACCAAAAAAAATGCTAAAAGGAATTAGACACTGGCAGAATTTTTTTTTACCCCTTCCAACTTGAGCAGGTCTATTCCGCCACATGGAAGTCTGCATGCAACCTAGAACATGTTGTAGTCTGCAGGACTCTTTCCTCACCACCACATAGCAGACTGCCTTCTTTGTGACATTCAAGACCATTTTCCGTAGATAAAACGTAGTTAGGAACGTGGTGTACCAGGATGCGCCTTGTGGCATATCTGTCTCACACGCCCAGCTTGAAGCTGAGTCCATGGCCAGGAGAGGGGCAAGGATATCTCCTGGGGGATAACAGGCAGCATAGCCAAGAGCAGACTAATCTCAGAATTTGCCTTTGATAACACTGGAATCCACAGGCGTTGGTCAGTACCTTACTACACCAAATGGGTCAGGCAGTGCTTTTCTAGTAAGAAAAAAACGGTGTCGGAACTCATATCTTGTTAATCTTTTATTTAAAAAATATATGTATTCGGTTCTTAAAATAAATTTAATGTTACTTTTTTGTTTGTTTGTTTTCCTGGAGTCAGTATTGACTTCTGCTAATTGTCTGGACATGTCCCTGCAGTGTTCTTGGCAAGGTTTCAGAATTGGTTTGCCATTGCCTCCTTCCTAGAGCTGAGGCAGAATGATTGGCCCAGGGTCACCCAGCTGGCTTCTAGTGAGGACTAGAACTCACAGACTCCTGGTGTCTAGCCAGGAGTTAAGGAATCAGGTTAACTGCTACAGCAAACTGGCTGTCCCTTTCTGCTAACTGGAATTCTCCAAATATCTTTAATTAAACTCTGTATTGATGAGAGACTGTTAGACAAAACTGAGGTAACCTTATCTCTTTGTCTTCTATGTCAAGACTTTCTATGTGGTAGCATCTGATCTGTGGCATAAACTCCCACTTCCATGTTACACCAGGCCTCAAATTTCAGCCTTCCTTTAAAAACATATATTTTATGCACAGTTAGCCAGTAACTCTTCCAAAAGTATGCTTTATTTTGAAATAAATTGGTTTTATTCTGACTTTTATCCTGTTTTATTTTATCCTTATTTTCTTTTTATTGTTATAAAATAAGAACTGAGATGCAAATGCTTCTACTAAATAATAAAGACTCCAAAATATACTTATTTTACATTTTGTGTGTAAACACCTTTTATCCTTCAACCAGGTGGCTTTATGTTCAGTCGGCCACTCACAAGGTATATAGAGATGCTTTGTTTGAGAAGTCTTGAACTACAAAGGCAAGAACTGAAAAGAAACATCACCAGAAGACCAGAATTCAATTGCATTTATTTTGTTGCCTTATTAAGCAAAAAAAAGATAAACAGGACAGGAGGAAGTGTGTTTAAACTAGCGAGAGGCCTTTGAAATTCAGGTCTCCTTCTGTGCAGATAAATTCAATGGTTTCCATGCCAATGTCATTGGGAAATTTCAACTGATGGCCACCAGGCAATGTAATAGTCACCTCCTTTTTGTCATGTGTGAAGAACACCTGAAAAGAAAAAACACAGTGGAGTGAGCTATAAAGAAGAATTCAGCAATAAGGGGCAGCATACATTTAATTAGACTGATAATGATGAATCATAAGTTGGGAAGCAGTTCGGTTGGTGAAAGAATTGCCAAAGAAGATCTGACTCATGATTGGTAATTTCATAAAGCTTTTGAGCCTTTAATTATACGATGAATGAACTTTCTATAATACAAGTTTGGAGAATATATAATGTATAATCTTCCAAGTGCAACAGAATCCAGTTCCCATTAATCTCAATCAACACAGCCAGTGATTAAGAATGCTGGGAAGACCACAGGTTCTTTATTTCCTCTTTATTATCTACAACAGAATTTGAGCTCTTCATATATGAAGGACCTCCATCATCCTCAAAAAAAATCATTATTATTATTAGAAAGAGACAAGAAATCCCCAATGGCCAAGGCAAGGAGATAAACTGCTCCCAAGAGTCGCCCTTCACAAAACCTTCAAGAGCAGCAATTGGAACTATTAGAGGAGTATTAGAAGGACCATTAGATGAATAATGTCTAAATTAGTCTCTAGGTGTGTTAGAATAGAATGCTAATACACCACTGGTTGGGAGAATGGGCATTTTTATCAAAGACATGGGGTAAATGTTGGGGAAAGCTGCTCCATATGTTGTGATAGCTTCTCATACAATTCTTAATGGTTTTAACAGAAGACCTTCTGAAAAGGAAAAGGTTCATCATCAGTTTGGATAAGGACAAAATTGTTAGAATTGCAGCTTCAAAATAGTTTGTTTAGTTGAACACTAGGGAATTCTCTGTCCCTACACAAGCTGTATGTAGCTCTAAGACGGTGTTTCTATCTCAAATTTGTCAGCTTTTAAGATTTGTGACTTTAACTCCTAGAATTTCTCAATTAGCTGGGGAATTCTGGAAGTTGAAATCTGCACATCTTAAAGTTGCCGAGTTTGAAAACACTGCTCTAAGTTTACCAAGCATGCACACACATACTCTGTCTCTTGTTGTGCATTTTCAAGTCTCACCTCAGTAGTGCCACCTTCCTGGAAAGGGAAGTTGCTCTCCCTGATTTCTTTCCCCCATTGTCCTTTGTTTTTGGAATTGCACACGATGGTTCTTGTATCTCCATGAATGTCAAAACGTGCATTGAGATGTAATAGAAGTTGATCTTGGTTTTTACCCAAATTTATTGCAAAACTGTGATGGATGAAAAAAATAAATAAGGTAAGTTCCTTGTGCATGAAGAATAACAGAAATAGATTGATTCATGGCATTTATATCCCTCTTTTCCAAAACCACAGAACCCAAACTACTTCCAAGGCAATTTACTAGAACGTAGAATAAATTACCCCCAGTAGTATTTATTACAGTGTCCCGCATTTAGGTTTTATTAATTTATCAGCCTAGGTTAGCAAGCAGCATCCAAATGGATTATGTGAAAAACGGTGACAATATGTCCATGAAGTATTTGCCCATGACTAAAGTATTAGTCAGACTTTATTAACCCCTTTTTTTAGCACTGCTTGTCATCCCTTACTTGGGAGAAGTATTTCTCAATCTTGACCACTTTAAGATATGTGGACTTCAACTGCCAGCATTCCCCAGCCAGCATTCCAGCATTCTGGGAGTTGAAGTCCATACATCTTAAAATGACCAAGGTTGAAAAACACTGGAGAAAAGCAGGCAGGATGGGAATCACCCACAGGAATGGAAAAATTCATGCTGGTAATTTCACACCAACTTCAGAATGGGTGGGAGCTCTGCAACACGGTAATGGGGAAAAGGCATCCACTTCCAATTCCAAGCTCCTCCCACCCCAATTTACAGCCTAGCAGCTGCCTCTCCTTGCCCCTAAGGCAAGCTGAAGCAGTCACATAGCAATGTTCTTGCTCAAGCATCTTTCCCAAAGAAGAACAGTTTTCTTGGCTTTAGTATCATCTGTCTCTTCCAGGGATCTTCCCTGCCTTTGGGGTGCAAGTGAGAGATGTCAGAGCCAAATAATGGGAATGATTTATTACCAGTAAGGGAAGAGTTGGGGCATGTTGATCCTTAGATTATCTGTCTCCAGTGACAAAATACAGACTCCCTCGAGAGGCCCTACAGATGCCTAATACACTCCCCACCAACACTATTGGTGCTTGCTTGAGGTGTGTTATAATTCCCTTGCAGGAGTGATGGGAGCTTAAAAGCAGCACACCTGGAAGTTACTAGCTTGGGTAAGTCCATTGTGTAGACAGAATAGCATCATTTTCATAATATCCTGCAACTTTCCCCTTTTAAATTGTACCTTTGTGCCACATGAATTCTTTTCTTAAATGGCTTGCAAGGACCAGATTTTACTACTGTAATTTGGACTTCTTCAATATATTTTAACTGGGGGAATACTCCTGTCTGTCTGCTACCAGTTTTTGGCAAGATGTTCCACCATTTATCATTTGGACTGATTTCTAAAATATTTTCCTGCCCACACCTGCTTCTCCTCTACAGACTTGCTTTCCTGCCCACACCTGCTTCTCCTCTACAGACCCATCATTCACTTTTGCTTTCATGTCAGAAGCACAACATGACATTAACAAGTGATTCCAAATTACAAAGTGTTGCTGAACACGTAGCTTTTTCCCCAAGGAATGTTTCCAATTCTTTTCCCCGACATTAGTAAGAAACTGGAAGAGCAAGTATGCAGTTTAAAGACTTTTTAGAGGCATATGTGAGAGCTAGTTAGTGGCTAAAGCATCAGGCTAGAAACTAGAAGATCATGAGTTCTAATCCCATCTTAAGCACAAAGCCAACTAGGTGTCCTTTGACCAGTCACTTTCTCTCAGCCCTAGGAGAGAAGCAATAGCAAAGCACTTCTGAAAAACCTTGCCAAGAAAACTGCAAAGGTTGGTCCAGGCAGTCTCTGAGAATCAGATATGATTGAACAGAAGGGGGGGGGGAGAATGAGGCATATGTAACAGTCAAATATCCATTTCTGCAACAACAACAACAAAACCCTCAAAAGACCTCTAGTAGTCAAACGCCAGGGTTTGAGAAAAAAAATCAAGATGATTTTTTTCAACTTTATGAGAAACGTCTTTATGCATCTCCCAGAATTCCTAGCCAGGATGACATTTGAACATGTTGGCTTGAGTTGTGGAGTTGCTATCCAACACATCTGGAGGACACTTGGTTGAGCAATGCTCCAGTGAGTCAATAAGTGGACAAATGTGTGTCTCTAAAAGTGGAGACACAAACTGGAAACCACAGTCAGAAGAGCATATGTACAGTTTTCAAATTATCTTGCTCATTCTTTCTAGATCTAGAAGACCACCAAACTCAAGTTACTATGTGCAGTGAATGGAGGAGAGATATATTCCAAGAGAACACAAAAGCAAGCAGAAAATGAGACTGCTGCCCAACAACTGGTTTTATTTAGTTTTTTGGCAGGAGTAGCTGAGAAAAACGGCAGGAAGGACATTTTTAGATATGAGTCATCGGAAAATGTTGTGGCATTAACCCTCTTCTAGCAAATTGTCTGTGGAGATTCTCAATCATCCAGGTAATGGTTGTCCCAAGGATGTTTTATTTCCCCAAAAGATGTTTTGCCTTTTGGGGAAAAAACTTTGGGATTTTTTTCTAGCAACTATTTTGCTCCTTTTAGAACAAGAGGAGGGAAGGAGCGACCGGATTCTTCTGTTTTTTTAGTGAGAACTACTTAGTTCTTCCTTCTACTCTCATAAGCCCAAGGTTGTACTATATTTCACTGGAGAATATATCAGTGTAGAGTGTCAGGGAGATCTTTTTGATAGAAATATGCAAGAATCATTATATAAACAAAGACAGCTGGAACACTATTTAAGTCTCAGGAAGCAAGGTAGTACCAGAAGTAACTCAGTCAATCTCATCCCTGATTCACTGGGATACAAGGAGGAGGGACGTAAAGCACATCAGGTGTTCAAGATTACATTATTATATCCTATCTCAATAAAGTATACTTCTAATTTAATGTGGAGTTGATTTTCTGGTCTGGCTTCCTGATGGGATTGGCAATCAGATAGGTACAAATAAATTTCTATATGTTACTTAACAATAGTTCTCAGGCATTTTGGAGGAAGCCATGATGGTTAATTCAGCTTTTAACAATCTGGCATCTTTCAGTTGTGTTAGATATCAGATCTTACTGTACATCGGGCCATTGCCTGGTGGGGAAAGCTGGTTAAAGCTGTCTGAACTGATACAAAGTTCTACTACGCATGACTCTAAATAGGTTCCAAATTATCTTCCTAGTGATGCCAACTTACCTCTTAGCTCCTGGTAGAATATCACCTTTCACAGACACCTTCTGGCCAGGTGCAATGCGTAGGTTAGTACAAACAATTCCCTAGAAAAGGAATTCAGAGAGGATTTAGTTCGTTGCTCATAGGAGCTCCCTTTGTAGGAAAAAATAAATTGGAATCTACAGCAATTACCAACGGTTGTTATAGGGCTATTTGAGGTCAACAATTTGCTGCATTGATCGCATATATAGTTTATTATATCAGGGGGACAGGGAAAAATATAGTCATGTAGCACTGGGGTCCTTCAAAACAGATGAATATTTAAATCAATATACAAAAAAGTGAACAATCAAAACCCTTTAAAGTTTAGTTATTTTATTATGGGAAGGAATTGGCAAAAAGTAGACAGCTGAATTACGGCAACCATGAAACAAAAGAAAGAGCCTCGTCTGACATTTTCAGCTTGCTCTCTCTCAGCTGGCATTCTTTTGCCCTCAAACCATGATTGCTGCAGCCTCATTCTGCTATTTTCTATCCTGTAAAACATAACAGAGCTGAGAGGAGAGAGAGAGAGAGAGAGATGCTAAACTGAGTCATGCTGTTGCAGGCTGTCCTTCCTCTTGCTTCATGTTGAATCTCATTATTGGAAAGGCTGCGAGAGTAGCAGAGAAGTGCTTCAAACCCATCACCGTCTTTTGCAAAAAAAGGCAGCTTCCTGCTCATCTGACTATCTATGCCGGGGATATTGGCAGAGGGGAAGAGGCGTTCTGGCAGTTAACATCTCCATTCATAACTGGAACCTTATGGAAAATCTCATAAGTAAAAGATGACAATATGAACAACGAAAGTTTCCAGAATCTTCCTTTATGGAGAGAAGGCTAAGTTCACATTCCTTTTGTGATTTTCTTCAGGAAAACCATTCTCAATCCCCATCTGCTATTCAGATAAATAGATACAAAAGTCTTTTGGAGTGTGTTTTAGAGATTAAAATGGGGAAAGTAGGTTTTATAAAGAGACAAGAGAAATCCTAGTTTTTCTGATGCCTACAGTTTTTTTTTATAAAGCAGCAAAAACAGAACTCAGGCAAGCAATATTCCTTCTTGCCACTGAATTAAAAAAATGGAAAAAGATTCATTTGAGTTTTTCTATTGTAAAAGATAAAAGTCCCCATAAAAGAGAGAAAATGATAATGTGAGGAAAAGGCCTAATAGAGCTACACCCCTGCAAGTCTATACCAGCCTGAGCCACATCCAAATTGCCCCAAGACTTTGAAAATTCCTGTTATTTATTCCCCCCCTCAACACATGTCTTCAATTCCTTCAAATTTGGGGATTTAAAATCATGCTGGACTTCAAACAAGATGCAAATAATGAGATTACAGAGTCTGCAAAACTGAGGCTTCCGTCAGCAGCTCTTTCCCCCCCCACCAGCAGTTTTCTGCAGCTGCTGCAAAATTGGGAGAAAGCTGATAGGATGAGAATAGGGAGAAAAATTCGTTAAGCTGAAGCAAATCTAAGCCATAGTTCCCTTCCCAGAAACACTTCCGTGAATTTTTCCCGAAGAAATGAGAAAATTACAACAACCTCAAAACTTTTCAATCCTACAGAAACCCTGTGCTAGATTGAAGCTTGGTTAAGAGACCACACATTCTATTTGACATTTTTTAGTCAATTTCACCTTTCACTGTGGTACTACTACAACGATAGCTTTTAGGAAAAATCAATCAGTCAGCAAAAAAAAATCAAAATCCCCTTCTGGGAAGATCAGGGTAGATTAGGGTATCTTGCCTCTATTTCCAACAGCAGGAAGGCAAGCTACTCTGATCTAATTTGATTGTCTGACTCCATCAATAGCCAGCACCCTTAAGGATCAACAGCTACATCACTGCCTCATAAACTCACAGGCATGGCTCTGTTTCTTGTTCCTGCAGCTCACGGAGAAGATCCTGCTCAGAGATGAAGGGAACTATGATGCCACTCCCTTGCTTTTAAATACTCTGCAACTGAGGAATTACAGACATCACCGACCAATAGAAAAGCAGCAGTGAATGATGGCTGGAAGGATTATCAAGGCAGTTGTTTATGGGGGATGTGGCAATGTGGCATAGATTTTTTTCCGAATTTTGTATTGAGGCCAATGGAAAATACTTTTACAATGAGAGGGTTTTATTGTCCAAGATTTCTTCCCTCCCCAATTTAAATTGAGCAGTTGGCAGTCACTTCTAGGACTCTGTATTTAAAAAGCCTACATAGATTAGAGCCAAAAGATTCAGAGATATTTGAATAAATGGCCTTATTAAAAAAAGAAGTGGGGGAGCTTAAACAAGAATTGCTGAATTAGCTTATTGTTAAGGCATGACTCTTATACCTAACTCAAAATATCAAACTCTTATCCAACAACTGGCGATGAGCACATTTTCATTATTAGATTGTTTTATTGTTTGACTTCCTTCCAGAGATTTTATCCTAAAGTTTTACTCTGTCATATCTCCTAGGTAAAGTAGAAATATAGTTGATTTGGATCTCAGGAAGGATTGTGATGTGTTTTTCCTTAACCAGAATAAATCTATTTTAGAATATTTTCTGGATTATTTTCTGAATCCTTCAGGGCAGACTTCACATGAAAAGAGAACATAACCATCAACAGTTAATATGACTGAGGCTGAAATCTTATGATCTGTGGGAGGGCTTTCCAGA
This sequence comes from Pareas carinatus, assembly GCA_032468095.1. Lineage (NCBI taxonomy): Eukaryota > Metazoa > Chordata > Lepidosauria > Squamata > Pareidae > Pareas > Pareas carinatus. The sequence goes on from JANHFO010003302.1 coordinate 63,207, forward strand.
GATCATAAGATATTTTGCATTTCCCCTCTGAGGCTGGAGGAAGAATGGGGAATTTGGTACTGAAAAATCCTTCTGCAAAATTTCAAAAACACATCTTTGTCACATCAGAAAATCTAACACTAGGAAGGATCAAAAGGAAGTTTGCACAGTGTGGCTGTAAAACTACAACATGCTAGTTGAAAATTCTGAAAATCATTGCAATCTTTTGCATTACTTTTGAAAGACATTGTGTTAGAGTTAAGTACTGTACCTAGGCTTCCTTATTTAGGCCTTTATTTTTCTTTCCCCGTGATATTAGCATCGCAACCATCTTTGCAAGCTGCATGCAGTAACCTCGGAATAAACTAGACATCACCGTGACAAAATGAACATTGAAACATTTCATCAACACTTGTAAAAGAATATGCAGTAGGAAGACTAGGGGGAAAAGGAGCTACGAATGGATGTTCACATTAAAAGAGGTACAATAAAAGGTTATATGACCAAAGAAAAAGAAACCAGCCTATATTATGTAGCATAAAAAACAAGCTGAAAACAAGCAATAAACCCAACACTCACTCATACTGAGGATGTAATGTATTTGGGTAATAAAAAGCCTGCAAGCAAATAAGCAACCTAAGAGAGCAGCAAGTAGTCCACAGTTCAATCCTGAGCTACAGATATTCTCTTCTATTCAAACAAGCCATATTACCCAGCAGAGAGCAGAATCATTGGATGGGCTTTGTCACTTTGATAGATCATCTATACTGGTTTCTATAACTTTTTATTTTTAATTGATTCATTGTAAAGTCACCTGTGAAGAACTCAGATATGGTCCAATGTTGCCAAAGGCAAGGTGGGAAGCTCATTAAATCGAGGTGCCTTGGATTGTTTGGGCAAGTGGCCATCTTTCAGATCTAACCACATCCCTTAGAAGTGGGTGTGGCCTGGTGATAATCCAACTGGTTTCAGGTGGCATTAATAGAAGAGTTTAGTACAAAGGCAAAGGCTTGTCGGCAATTTCTGCAGAACTTGAGAATGACCAGTTTTGGGTGTATCGTGCCAATTGTGAATCATGGCACCGGAAAAGGGCTTTTCCAAGTGGAGGATGCGGGGTGGGGAGAATAAATTCTCTGAAGAATTAAAGCTGCAAAGTAAAGAAAAAGGCGGCCGGAGGCAAAACGTCTGTTTCTGTGGTTTTGCTTGTATTCTCATCTCAAGGCAACTGAAGTTCTTCCAAGAGTTTCAGAACAAACGGTTCTGCCTTGGTGTACTATACTGGCTTATGATTGCTTATGGAAATTATATTAATGGATCTCATTTTAGCATTCTCACAGAACCAGAATTTAATGCATTGATGATATAACAGGTACAGAGACAAGAGGCAGTTGCAGCGGCTGGATGCTGAATGGGGTATGGGGATATCTTCTTTCCCAAGCACTTTTCAACAAAAAAAAACACTTATCCATTTCCAGGGTATGAATCCTGATCTAGCATTATAAATATAACATATGACAGAGGGTGAGATAGCTGCTGGCCTTTGTTTCCTATACTTTAGATTTGTGTTAACCACTTCTGTATTCCTGTGTGCTCTCTAAGTCTGTTTGTCTCCTTGCAGCTGTTTCATTACCCGAATAGAGGACATCTTCAGTGCAGCAGCATCATGCTCTTCTGTAGTCTTTTAGATACATCAGACATGATTTTAATGTTCTTCCCCTTTTCTTTATGGTGCAAACATACAGGAAAAGAGGGGTGTTAACTTTTCAATAAGCTTGTGTTGTGTCCGGGGGGAGGGCTTTGCCCAGCGTGGGAAATGCCAGCCCCCCGATTGGCAGGCTGCCACCCTGCCCGGGCATATAAGGGGCAGCCAGCCACCACTGCCCCAGTTCTTACTCTGACCACCATACCTTAATAAAGCATCGAAAGCAGTAGTGCCTCCGCTTCGTTCCTCGTGACACCCATCTAACAGCTTGTTTTAGTTTTTTTGTTTCTTTTTAAGCAATTCTAATTCCTATCTCTTAAAATAAAAATTGCGACTGAATTCCCTCTTGGGATGCTACCACCAATCAGCACAGTTCTGCAGGCAAAAGCTTGAGTGAAGGAAAGTGAAAGCTTCCTGGTTTAACCAATTTCTCTTACACTCCATTTGTAGGGGTAGATGATAGACATATTTCGAAGGGATTGGTAGGTCATAGCCAACCATGAGCAACAATTTTGTTCTATTTCCCTTATATGTTTTGGAATACTCAAGAAGCATCTGTGCAGATTCTTTCAATTCCTGCAGATTAAAAGCAAGAGAGTTTGAAATCTTCCAAATAGAAACAGGCATGTGTGGCAAAGCATTTGTAAGAAATACAAAATCTCTACCTGCTATGCCTGCTATCACAAGTTAAGCTGGGATAATCTCTACCTGCTATGCCTGCTATCACAAGTTAAGCTGGGATTCTGGGAGCTGCATATCTAGGATATATGGAAGAGCTAGGCTGGAAACTTCAATTAGTTTAAAATGAGAGGACTCAAGAGCTAGCTTGCCACAGAACTAGAATTATGGAATATTAAATCAATAAGCCCAGTAGGGGGAAAGGCAGGGAGTCCAGGTAAGACAAAGGCTTGTGGTTCAGGCCAGCATGAGCTAGGGAAGCAGAGACTCCAAGCCTGCGGGATCTAGTTTATTTTTTTCTTTAACAACAGAAATCAGGTACAAAATAGAGGCTTGAGAGACTGCAAAGAAATCTTGACCTTATCATTGAGGAATGACTATGGCTCTGAACACACATTCAGATTAGAATGCGTTCCTGTACAAGAACTGACTGGCAGTTCAGACAAATAAAATCTACTCCTGTTTTTCATTCAAAGCTTTCTTGACACTATAATGTAGGAATGAAGAGAAAGAGGTTTTGCTTTCATTAAACAGCTCAGAAACAAAGTCAGATCTCTAGAGCAAAGTACTGATTTGTTGATTGGTAATCTCAAACTACATTCTCCCCATCCATTGTCTAAATAAGTAGTCAGAAATCTCTTCTGGGACCAAGAGTTGCACCTACAGCTCTGCTATAAGCTATTCTTGTCCTCAACTCCACTAAGGGTGGATTTAACAGGCAAGAAATTGTGGAATCCATCTGGTTAGCAACAGGGAGAAACGAAGCAAGAGCTAAAATAGATCAAAACTTACTCCTTGACTCAAGCAATAATTAGTTCCATTCCACAAAGCACTACATTTTGCCTATAGTGGAAATTGTATCAGATTGCAAATGTACTAGAATCTGGTGCCAATTAGCCTGCCACTCCTTGGATGATTCATCTTTATAAATTGGTTCTAACGTATCTGGCAATATCAGGCTCTTTTCTTTAAAAAAGAAGAATATATTAGTAAGTTTATGATGTTAATAAAGTGGACTGCCATTCAGTCTATAGTCCATGATCACCTTCCAAAGATTTTCTAATTGAAAATGCATAACAATGAGATGTTAAACTTATAATGAATTAGAAAAGATGACATTTCTATTTTGTTGGATTTTGCTCACATATTTCCACATTTAAAAAAAAAATCAAACCCCATATTCCCAACTGCATAGAAACCTAATTCTCACTGCCCTATTCCACCTTTCCTACCCCCCATACACCTTGCCCCAGGGTATTAAATGAATCCAGCTGCACCTTGGATAATTCTTGCTAACTGTGTAATCAGGCCTGACATGGACCGTTCACATGTGAAAGTTATCACTAGGTTTTGCAGTAGCCAAACATGTAAGAGTTATTGGCAAGGGCACCATCCCAAGAAATTACCCTTAGGAGTCCATTCTGTTTTCAAAAATGCAGCATTTTGGTATCCTCAGTGCAACCCAAGATCAATACTCCTGCTTTGATGGAATATGACAAAATTGCCCAGTCAGGAGAATTTGCAGAGGGCTACATGAAGACTGCTGATGAAATCAAAGCCCAAAACTCTCCTTTGCTTTTATATCCATCCCCACAGCTGCCCATTGCAAACTGCCAGAGAAAAGAAAAAAATATTTTTTATTAGATACTAGCTGTACCCGGCCACGCGTTGCGATGGCTCAGTTTGGGGCTCAGTTAACAGTGCAGTAAAGGAATGAATTTATTTTACCCGTAGTTCAGTACCCAGTACCCCCCCCCATCGCCCGTGCCCCCAGACCGATGACCATGGTCTCGTCCGGGATCTCCTCGATGAAGCAGCGCTTCTCCGTCTCCCCGATGTGGAAGTTGAGGGCTCGAGCGGTGCGGCCGGCCCAGAGCAGCGCGGCCAGCAGCGCCACGAACCGCCAGGAAGCCATGGCCCGCCACCGCGCCCCCGCCGTGCATGCGCCGCCTGTCACATGGTCCGCTGCCCGGCCAGCCCAGCGTGGCGCCCGCGGGCCAGCTGGCCTTGAGGAGTTGGCCCTTCTCAGCTTAAATGTAATATTAAAAGATAAAAAGTACATAAAAAACCACTCCTGTTTGAATGCAACTTTGTGTGAAAATTTCAAATCAATCGGTGAAGTAGTTTCGGAGATTACCTACCTTGAACAAACACACACATCCATTTTTATATATATAGATATTCATTCTTGTTAATTTTACTCTATATTCAAAATTCTTAAAAAGTTTATTTAAAAAAGAAAAAAGAAAATGTGTGATCACAGGTGTTACATTTTCCTCATTCCACACACTTGGGGAAAACTATGAATAAGGGTTAATATAGGGAGCGATTCAGAAATTTAAATTTTTCACAGCAACCACATATTTTCTCTTTCATCAAATTTCAATTCCTCCCTTCCTTCCTTCTTTCCTTCCTTTCCCTGAATAATTCTTCCTTTTAACTTTCAGGAAATTAAGTAGTGAGATTCACAATTCCAAACTGGAGCATTGATTAAACCTTTAAAAAAAATGCTAGTAAAGCAATGGAAAAATCTGTTAGTAGATTATTTATTCCTATTTATTTTTTAAAAATGAATGGTTTAGAAATGTTTTCACTTATTCTAAATGCTAAGGTACCTACCTGGGCGGCTCTTTTAGGAAAAAGAGAAACATTTACAGCAAAAGGGGAAGGTAGGAATGGATAAAATTCATTTTTAACCAGTTGTTTAGTGGTAGGTTGTGATTTACTTACTTGCCAAAGGAGAGCACAATTTTGATTTGGCTCTGACTTAACCTTTTTTTGAATGGAAGGATAGATCATGAAAGTACTTCATAACCTACTCACAGACTTCCATAAACAAAAGAGGGTAAGAGGGGTGTTCGTTGTGACATTTTCCTGAACCAGGTACTTTTTGTGTGGGTTTCCCCATGCTCAATCCAACAAAGAAAAACTATTCATAAAACGTGCAGTTCTCTCTCTCTCTCTCTCTTTCTCTCTCTCTCTCTCCCTCCCT
>JANHFO010003302.1:68657-86802 GCA_032468095.1 Pareas carinatus
GTCTCAACGTCTATATGACTAACATATGACTTATGCTTGGCTGCCCAAGCCAATGCTGCCCTCAGAGTGCTTGCTTTCAAGCTAGGTGCAAAAGTCTGATCATAATCCATCCTGGTTTGTCCTGATTGTCAGCCAGACCGATGCATTCACCGGAAAATCAGCCCTAAGACATCTTTTGGAGCAAACATTAATGCAAGACCCAGTCTTATTTTGAGGGGAAACACGATAGTAGCAGTACTGGGGAAATTATATTTTTTCGAGGAGGCTGTCAGATCCCAGGTTTGTAGCAGGTGAGAAACAACAGTGACCTCAAATGCCTGGTTCGTTTGCATTTTCACACATATCACAGCCTCCAATTGTTGATTATTGAAGGGAAACAAAAAACCCATAGGGATGTTTTTTTTAATAAACTGATCACAGTATGATTTATAACTTAGTTAGGTTACCCTGCCATTGAAATTCACATTTGATTTGTTAACCTCTGAAGGCTTTTCTGAGAGTAGGAGACAGCTTGTTAAATTAATACATTTCCAATGGCCTTTCAGATAAAATAATAGTGGCACAATATTGGCACAGGTAAAATAGTAATATTTTCTTTGGGGACAGACTAAGATTGTCACATGGTGACAGTGACAAGATCAGGGGCTGTTGCCTCTGGCTACTCCAGTCAGAAACAGGATAGAAATAGCACTTAGACTTATATGCCGCTTCACAGTGCTTTACAGCCCCTCTCTAAGCGGTTTGCAGAGTCAGTATCTTGCCCCCAACAATCTGGGTCCTTATTTTACCAACCTCCAAAGAACAGAAGGCTGAGTCAACCTTGAGCTGGTGAGAACTGAACTGCTGGCAGTGAGCAGTCAGCAGAATTAGTCTGCAGTAGTCCATTCTAACCACTGTGCCATCATGACAGTTGTTCTAGGTTTTTTTTAAAAAGAAACCCTACAATGCATAATTTTACCTTCTAAAAAGTATTGTGCAGTATTCCATCCTTGACATTAACCCTTTAAATGCACATGCTTCTTTATTTCCTAGTAATGAATCGCATGGCTATAGTAGTCTCCATCTCTAGCCATTCAAATTGTTAATGTCCTTGAATAAATAAATATTTAGAGCATAACTACGATAGCATGTACTTATACAATTTGGTGAGTTGTTAGTATGTTACCTTCAGCAATGTGAGAGGAGTCGCAGAAGTTGTTTCTGCATGAGTTTTCTGTTGTGTCATCCAAGGACCAGCTGGTCCATCTTTCCGTTTCTGTGTGTAGAATATGGCAAACATGGCTTCTGGTTTTCAGAAGTGTATGGAGCCAGGATGGTGCAGTGGTTAAAAACAGCCCTGCAGGCTATTTCTGCTGACTGCCATCTGCCATTAGCTATCAAAAGTTCAGCAGTTCGATTCTCACTGGCTCGAGGTTGACTCAGCCTTCCATCCTTCCGAGGTCGGTAAAATGAGGACCCAGATTGTTGGGGGCAATATGTTGACTGTGTAAGCTGCTTGGAGAGTGCTGTAAAGCACTGTTAAGCGGTATATAAGTCTAAATAAGTCTAAATAATAATAGTATAGTATGGTATGGTATGGTATTGTATTGTGCCATCTTGTTTCCACCAGTAGGAAAAACCTCTAAATGTGTCCATTGTATCCCAGAGCCCAAAAGATTCCCGATTTCTTGTATTTATGATTTGGAGGTTATATGATTTCCCTCCTTTACAAACACAGGAGTTTTTGCTCTTTTATCAAGTTACTGCTTTCAAAAAAGAAATACAAAATACAAAAACCTCCTAAAAGAAGTGCCTCACAAATACAGCCAATAATTACTTCCTCCGTACAATGTGAAGGGGTGTTAAGACTGAACAATAATGGCTTATAGGCAAGCAGCATAGCAGTAATTTATGACTTCTACATTTCCGCCTGAGATGGAAAGAGAATGACATACATTGCCTTATTCTCCATTTAGCCAAGGTTCATGAGGAAAGTCAGTGACATTTGACAGATCTAGGAAGAGAAAATGTAACCTGATAAAATTGTCAATGAAGCAAGCATAGTTAAATAAAATAGCATGAACTCTCCTATAAAGAAGACAGCTGAAATGGACTGACTGATTGATTATATAAATAATCAGTGTCAACTTTTAGAGACAACATAACCGAGTCTTATCTTGGGTATCTTCTTCAATGTGGTTTTTCAGATCTTTTAGCAGAACACCTATCACTGGTATAATTGAGGGCATCCACCAAGCTGCTGGCACTTTCCTTCTCCTTTTCCAGCATTATAGACTTCTCAAGACCCAGCCCGAATTAGGGCTATGTATAATTCATAGTACTTTTTTCTGGTTGAAGTTCTGCAGTATTAAAACACAAAGAGAATGTTATCTCAGCAACTAGTCAGATTATATTTCATTCCTTGAAGGAAGCCCTCTGACCTCATTTTGGTTCGTGTTTTCCACAGTTACCTGAAAGGCCTGAGGGCAAGGATGTGGAGTTGGCAGGTCCACAAGTTGAAAGTAGTGTTTCATACGAAGAACTATACAAAACTGCAATGTGGTGTAGCATTATTACCCATATTAACTGCTGATGAGAGGAAGGAGTAAGGAAGAGTTACAACACTAAAATATTTTCCAGGCTTGTTTTTCCTATTGTGGGAGGGAGTCAGTTCATAGTGAACAGTGGAATCCAGTGTTATTATATACTTAGAAATATCTAAGGGACTATACAACACTTTGTTAGATATTTGCATAGCTTGCAGATGTTAAATAGGGGAAGTTACATCATCCATTCCTCACTCTATTTCCACTAGCTATTAGATAACTTTATTGCGGCTGTCTCAGATTTTCAACAATATTTGCCTCATCTGACACAACTCTTGAGTTGCAACAAAGATAATTTCACTTTCTTGTCACTTTTGTCACTCCTACCAACTCATTTCTAACTCATATGCAGGTCTTAATTAAATACGAGTTATATTTCATTCATTTCTAAATAATCGGGCTATTAGCACAAAAAAATGTAAAATCAATAGGGTATTAAAAACCAGGTCATTTTAGAGTTAGTTTTATTTTAATTTTATATTAAAGACTCAGCCATTCCTGAATGATATTTCCTATGCTATATGGGCAATTAGAAAAGTTGAAAGCCACAATTTCCAAGCTATATTTTCCAGATTGCTCTTACAGATCGACAGAGTGCTTGCTTGAATAAGGAACCAGAGAAGAACTTTTGAGGAAAATGAAGCAATATTCATTGGACTGCAGCCCCCATCATTTCAAGTTGGACAATTTCATGTTTCCTTGAGCCAATCAGCTATGAACTTTGGCAACATCTATGGATCTTTCTAGTACTGCCTAAGCTCAATTTAATGGTTGCTATTTTAAGTATCATAAACCAAAACCATTTAAGGAGTAAGTTGATTTGGATTTTCAAAGGCCTTGGCCAAAATGGATTTATTCATTTGATTTATAAAGTTGTCCATTTTACTTTTATTGGAGTCTAAGTGGGTAATCCTAAAGGGAAAGGAAGTGTAAATTACAATAAAAGAGAAAGAAATTTGACACAAATAAGCAATGAAAGATCTAAAAAAATGACAAATATGCTGATTCAGTTAAAATCTGACATTACATGTAATATTTTTCTATAAGTGTAATCCAATTAGCCTGAACTATAGGATCTCCATGTGCTGGATATGATTTTCACATTTCTCTTTCTATTTTCTTTGGATCACTGCAGGAACATCATTATCAGAATTTATCTTCCAGCTAACATACCAAACAGAAGGAAAATCATTCTTTTTATGTTGGGAATATTCCTTGCATTTAATTTTCTGATCATCATGTGGATACCAGAAGGAGTGAGTTGAGGGATACTTTTCCCAACTGAACTGGGAGCCCATATGTTTGGGAACAAAGCGTCCCATAAAGGAAATCTGAACTTTTGCAAACTGTGTCTTGGAACGCCTTATTGTCAAAGATTCTGCATCCTGATAGAGATTTTTCTGATAGAGACATTCATTTGTCGAGTGTTATGGTGAGAAAGAGTGCTAGTTATGGTCAGTACGCTCACCTCCCATCAACTGCATACTGATCACTTTTCAGCTTTCAGTTCCCATGCCTAGATTGATTTCAATGGCCTCAGCCTCACTGACACCAAGGTGCACATCCTGCAAGGAAGGATGGTGAAAACACAAGACTTTAAGATGTCTCATCTATAAAGAAACTGTTATTCATTTTGTCTCTGTCTCTCTCTCTGTCTCTCTCTCTCTCTGTGTGTGTGTGTATCTCTCTCTCTCTCTCTCTCTCTCTCTGTTTCTCTCTGTGTGTGTGTTTGTGTGTTCTTTTCTTTCTCCCTCTCTCTCCTATGTATGTGTGTGTGTGTGTTAGAGAGAGAGAGAGAGAGAGAGAGAGACAGAGAGAGGGAGGGAGGGAGAGCGAGATAAGGAGGAAGGGAGGGAGGGAAGAAGAAGGAGAAAAGGAGAGAGGGGGGGATATCTCCAGAAATTGCCATAAGATATTTTGGACAGGAACACTATACAATGTAGAGTTCTAATTAAAGTAATATAATGAATATTTCAATCTTCTAATGTCCCTTTAGAGCCTGCCTAACCTGAGGACTTTTTTTAACTGTCAGGATCCAGCTTCTAGATATATTTTGAGGGTTTGATATGCAAATGATATTTTCAATAACTGATTTATTTAGCTGCCTTTGGGGAAAATGCTAGTTTTATTTTTAAGATATATAGACAGATATTTTTAACACCATAACATTACAGACAAATCAGGGAAGCTGAAGTACCCAAGCAATAATTTATTTTAGAAGAGTGGCCTAATCTATCATATGTTTTCCTGTTGAAGGAAACTTTCCTTCTCAGGAGAGATTAGAAGTTGACTAGCAGAATAAAAGCAAATGAACACTAAAAGGTTTGTTCCAAATCAATATCAAAAATGTTCTTTAATAGAATCCAATTAAACTGGTATGAGGTAGCAGGTACAGTATGTTTCCACCAAGTTCAATTCCCTATCTTCTCAACTTATTTTTAATGGCTTAGATGAAGAGGTGAAGGGAATGCTTCTTTAATTTGCAAATGACATAAAATTGGGTGGGACAACTAATGCTCAGGAAGACATAAAATGTAATTCAAATTGGTCTTAATAAGGGTAGACCATCATCACAATAAAAGCTCTGTCTCTTTCATTTATTTATTTCATTTTTCTCTCATTGTCTATGGAGATTCTTAGTCATTCAGGTCATGGTTCTCCCAAAGGTGCTTTTTCAAAAGGCAACTGGACTTCCTCGGTTTTTCCTCTTGAAAATGTTTCACTTCTCATCCAAGAACTGAAACTTCTTGGATAAGAAGCAATGTCTTCAAGGAAAAAAACCAAAGAAAGTTCTATTGCCTTTTGAAAAAGCCCCTCTGCGGATTTTTATCTCATCTTTACTATTGTTATAAATAACTCAAGGTGGCAAATATACCTAATATTTCTTCCTCCTTTTATTTCCTCCCATAACAACAACCCTGTGAACTGAGATGGACTGAGAAAGAGTGATGGGCCCAAGGTCACCCAGACCAATTTTCAAGCCTAAGGTGGGACTAGAATTCATAGTCTCCTGGTTCCTAAGCACTAGACCAGTGATGGCGAACCTATGGCATGTGTGCCACAGCAATCATGCAGAATCCTCTCTGTTGGCATGCAAGCCAAGTCGCCCCAGCATCGTCCCAGAGCTGAGCATGCTCAGAAAGAGTAGCAGTGCCAGGCAATGACATTCACAGGGCTCTGCACATGCTCAGAAAGAGAGCAGCAGCGCCGGGCAATGACATTCACAGGGCTCTGCACATGCTCAGAAAGAGAGTAGTGGCGCCAGGCAATGATGTCACGAGCCGCTACTCATTAGCTGAGACTCATCTGGGCTCTCAGTGCCTAAAAGGTTAGCCATCACTGCACTAGACCAAACTGGATCTCATCCAAGCAGACCATATCATTTCCAAAGCGATGCAACTTGTATTTTATGATGCTCCATTTGTCATTTACCCTCATCCCTGCTACAGACATCGCTGTTCACAGCTTAGAGAAATGAGCTGAAAGCAACAAAATCCAATTTAACAAGAAGAAATGTGATTTTTTTTTTTCACTTAGGTAACAATTGATGCATAGATATAGGTCTCGAAAAATTGAATTAATAATAGTGCTTTTTTCACAAGTCCTCGGACTAGTATTTGACTGCAAATTGAATATGACTCAGGAGTGCGATGAGTGGCAAAGTGGGAAAGGACAATTTTAGGCTGCATCGATAAAAAATTTAGGCTGTACAGTTTTTAATTCCAGGGAAATACGAGGTCTACTTGAGTCTGAATTAGCCAGCTTCTATTTTGAGAACTTTGTGCTATCTTGGGGGATAATATCTGAAAAAGTTTCAAAGGTTAATTTTTTTAAAAAAGAAGTTTTAAAAAGTAAAAGGGAAGCAGGAATAGGTGCAGACAAAAGAAACAAAATTGTTAAGGGGCTAAAAAAATATGGAAATAGAAAGTGCTGTATACGTATAGCTTTGAGAAGACCAGGGTGGAGAGGGAATTGATGGCCTTTGAAAGGATGTCACACAAAAGGAAGTTAAGACCTATGATTCCAGAATTCAAAATATGGGTTTAAGTTATAGAAGGACAAACTTCAGTGTAAAGTTAGAGGGGGGAAAATACCTAATATTAAGAACTGTTCAACAGTGGAGTAGCTACACAGGAGAGGTAGTACGCTTCCATTCATTGGATGAGTTCAACAAGAGATAAGTTGGCCAACTGTTGCAAATGCTTTAACTTGGATTCCACATGGAGTAGAAGTTTAATCGTAAATGACTCCTTCTAATTCTATAATTTGAAGCAGTGGAAGTTGTAGCCCAGGTATAGATTAAAATCATGTTTTGGTTTAAAACATTATTTTGATGTCAACAAATTAAGTATGCTTAGGAGTAGCTTAGAAAAGAATAAAGGCTTGATTTGAAACTGTAGTTCAACCACATTTATCTCTCGTTATGTAGATGTATGATCTGGTTTTGATTTTAGGAGCCAAAAAATAAAATAAAATCTTCTTTTACACTAGTTATCACTCTCTCGTAAATTGAAAGTACTTTTTCTTTCTTCTCTTCTTCTTTGGTTTGGGCAAAATAATGGGAATAGCTCTATATACATGCACATATACGGTACATACTATAAGATTGTTATATGTGTATGCATGTATTTCTGTGCGACTCTTGGGTAAAAATGAGGATTTTTTTTCTCCTGCATTGGTGGCACAGATTATCTAACAGGGATAAAAAGTACATAAAAAGCCGCTCCTGTTCGAATGCAACTTTGTGTGAAAATTTCAAATCAATCGGTGAAGTAGTTTCGGAGATTACCTACCAGGAACAAACACACACATCCATTTATATATATATAGATTGAATCGATCCCTTGCACAGGATAGGGCTTTTGAAATGAAGAGCGTGGACCTTGGAAATTAAAATGCCTATGTACTTAGAGTTGCATGTTAACCCTTCCTGCTCTAAACGTAAAAAACATAATTGTAAAGTAAAACTTCTACCTAAAGTGGTTCTCTCCCCATTTAGATAACCCTGTTCCCAGGATAGACAGGAATATCGTGAGAAAGGGATTACATTAATTAACTCCTCTCTGCTATCTGATCTGGCTGCTAGTCTGTTTTCTGGCCCAGTTTTCAAAAGCGATGGTGTTAAGACGAGTCTCATCAGATGGCAATTCCTGACTAACTTTGTTTAAACTCAGAAGTTAAGCAGGTCAAGCCTAATTATTAAGTAGATTGAAAGTCTCCCTATAAATATGTTTGTAAGCTAAACTGGAAAGCTGAAAAAACCATTCCAGGACAAGGCATTGGCAAAACTACTGAAGCTGAGCTTGAACTCTTTCCTTTATTTAGATCAGTGGTTCCCAAAGGGGCCGGTCCTGCCCCCTGGGGAGCAGTGGGATGGCTTAGGGGGGTGCTAGGAGGCCAGGGCGGTGGCAGGGAGTACTGGGAGGTCGGGAGGGGGGCATCCAAAACCTGGACTATGTGCCTGGAACCTGGTCTGCTCCGTGGGAACGTCCGGAGGTCACCCTGCCCTGCGGGAGCATCTAAGCTCCGCCCTGAGTTAGGGCTGGCTGGTGAGTGAGCAACGAGGGGGAAGTGGAGTGCGAGAACGGTATGTTTTTATTTGTTTGTGCGTGTCTGTGTGTCTCTCATTCGGTGTATGTGTGCTATTCTGAATAATGCTATTTATAGGGGGTGGCGGTGGGGGGCACTGAGGATGGGTTTGTAGCATCAAGAGGGGTGGTGGACTGAAAAAGTTTGGGAACCACTGATTTAGATCCTTGGCAACTGACTCATATCTACAATGGTTGCAGTGTCCTGGGGTCATACAATCCCCTTTTGCAACCTTCTGACAAGCAAAGTCAATAGGGAAGCCAGATTCACATAACAATCATGTTAGTAACTTAACAACTTAGGTGGTTCATTTAACAACTGTGGCAAGAAAGGTCGTAAAATGTGGCAAAACTCATTTAATAATAACTGTCTTGCTTAACAACAGAAATTTTAGGGTCAGTTGTGGTCGTAAGTTGAAGACTGCCTGTACTATGACTTCTTTGGCACCAAGTAAGCCCTTCTTATTTTCTTCTTTGTTGTTCAAAAATATCAATGTTCAAGGAGGTTTGTATTTTTAATAAAAACCCATGAGAGCTTATAGGAAGTTATACCTCTCCAAGCAAGAAAAAGGGGAGAAAAATGTGAGCAGGAGTGAGTAGATAATTAGCATGCCAATGCTGCCTGAGCATTGTGAAGGGTACCAGACTGAGGAAGTAATCCATCAAAAAATAAGTACAGTAGTTAATAAATGACAGAGTGAGGCCATTCTGGAACTGTGGTAAGGAAATTCTGTTGCCTAATATCTCAGAAATAGATTTTAAAATAATGAATCAAAAAAACCAATTTGTTGTACTCACTAAATGAAAAAGGTTCAACAGGAAAATGCTTCCAGGGCTGTCTCCAGGAGAATCCACCATCAAATATCCATGCTGATGTACATATAAAGAATACTAACTGTGTCTTTAGCAGTGAAAAATTCTCAAAGTAATAGACTAAGATGTGCCTTTTTACTGCCACGTAATGGCTGCTCAATGTAACATGGAAGGCCCCACCTTCACCCAGGTTGATGTTCTTGTAATTGTCTTGCCTGTGGTTTGGCAAATCCGCACAAACTCTAGATTCTCTAGATTCTACCACCCTCTCTGCGATCTTTGTACCTTTACTATGCATGTTTGAGTTTGGGGAACTGTTGATGACTTTTGTCCATTCACCAACTATGGTCACCATTGTGCTATATCTGGTGCCAGGTTCAATGATGAGGGACAGGAGATGTGACCTGTTCACCTGTTCCAATTGCTTATTCTTGTATGATGTACTGAAACACAGAAGCATTCTTCTAGTCTAGGTATTCTACCAAATTACTTTATACTGGGGCAGTTTGTCAGCCTATCAAGTCAAAGACAGAACCTGGAGGTAACAGTACTTACTTGCTGCTGTCCCCCCAAAACATGTGTTCAGAAGGAATAAGCCTTCTAGCTATTGGCTATTCTCAATATTCCTCGCCATTGCCCATTCCCTGTACTTTTGAGAATGATAATTCAGCAATATCTGTAAGACCACAATGTATTTACCTCTGATGAAGCTACTGTATAGCTACTAAAATTATTGACAATCTATCGTCCATAATTATTCTAATTGTCTTCAATGCCATCTATATTGAAGGACAGTACTACATTTTATAGCCGTGAATTCTATAATTAAGCCCCAGAATTCCTACAGCCAGTACAATATAGAAATGGATGTAAATGCATTTTGTATTTTCTTAAAGCTCTTTCACATCTTTTCTTCAATTCAATGCAATAAAGTGTATCCAAGAATAAGGAAACATTTAAAAGTAACACCACTGACTCATTGCATTCTTTCAGCTTAACGCTGGAGCATGTTGTGCAGCAATGGCTGATTGTGTTTGGAAATAATATCATTTAACTTGGAAAGAGACTCTGTCCTAGGAAAGAAGTAAGTGAAAGGAGATTAAGGTTCTAGTTTATTAATTGAATACTGTTTTGAATCTTAACATAAAAAAGAATACATGGAATCAGCCTGAGCTGATTACAGTTCACAAAGAGGCACCTGAAAATTGGTCAATCAGGAGTGGCAGCAGGCAAACCATTCCTAGCCCTCCGCCCTGCAGTTCTTCCCCCTTTTTGCCTCTTTAAAATACTCCTCCTCCATCATTTCAGAGTACAATTCAACAGGGGAACCAATTACTCAGGGAAGTGGTGGGCTTCTAGCCACTGGATCTGTTTCAGAGGCTGCTGGGTGGCTCTTTGTCAGAGATTCATTATCATTGATTCTTGCAGTGGGAAAGCTCTCTTCCATCTATGTTTCTTATTCTTGTGGAAAGGACAAAAAGTGAAACAAGCTGTGGGTAAACCACAGGGTTTCAAATAATCAGTTGAGTTTTCTGGATCTTCCAGTTAATATGAATGAAGGAGTAAAGGTGATTTCTCAAGAATAAAGCAGCCTCTCCGCCTTCTGTTTAGAAATATCATTGAGCTCAGTCTGGGCACTCTACATCTTTATCCTGCTTATAATCTGTTCCGTCTAGACATATTTCCAGATACATGAGAACTGCTAACTACGTATGAGAAGTTCTTTTGCTTCTCATGGTGTTTCTATGCTATCTTTTGAGATAAACCTTAAGGTTGAGGGTGTTGTGCATATTTATTTGGAAATAATTTTTTGGGAATGCAATATTTAATTCTGAGAGAACCTTAATAGGACATTTTCTGAAAAGGGCAGAATTGCTACAAAAAATCATACTTAGTTCACTCAGAATATGCAGCAACAGTAAACAAATTTCAATGCCTCCAAAATTAGGAAATAAGCGGCGACCAAAGAAGGGATATGTATACGCAAATTCTAAAACTATATACTGTACGCAGTTTTTGTTCCGTTTTCAAAAGGACATCACAGAGATAGAAAGGCATTGGAGGGAGTCAACTGTATGACCTAATAAATTATTGAATAATGTTCAATAACATATTCTTATGTCATAATGGATGGATATAAATAACAAGATCCCACAAATAATTTATAATGAGCAATGTTTTAAGTTGTTTCTAAATGATCTGGAGCAATGAAGTACTTTGCTCAAGTACAATGAAGTCTATTGAGGCATTACTTTATTCAGGGTAGCAGTTAAAACAAAAAGAGATATCAGGAACTCTGAAAGGAACTTCTGAGATGCACATTAAATGACAAATCTGGTCTGGTCTAATGGAAGCAAGTGAAGCACATTGGGCCATAAAAAGAATCCAGTTTCACACCAGAAAGTTGGGTTAGTTAATAACAAAAATAACGATGCAGGAAAAAAATTCTATATACATTTCTTTCCTTCCTGCCATCCTAAAATTAAATTACAATGACCATAAACAATTTATCAAAATCTATAATGAAATCACCCTTAGCTTCCTGCCCACCATGTGGTGGTTACAAAATGCAGCCGCTTTTGAAAATAAGAGGAATTCTCATAATAGCTTGTGATTCTGACCCAAGAATCTGCTGATCAAAATAAATGAAGACTCCCACATGTTTAGGCACCTGATGCAGCTCTTTTGAATTCTGGCTTTGTTGTTCAGTTGAGAAGTATGTAAAATCCTGCCAACGGAAAAGCGCTTGGAGACTAACAGTCTTGGAGAGATGCATTCTACCTTACTGTAATTTTGGTAAAATAAATCATAAATCAATTCAGTGCAATCTAATGTAGCTTATATGTACATGCACAGACAGGCACATGCAGACACAGAGAAAAATAATTCTATACATGCAGTTTCCCCGCTCTTTTATAGACTCAGAAGCAAATGCTTGGGCTTCTGGATTTGTTTCGTTTAACCTGCCTGACACCGAGGGTTGGCCATTATCTTCTCAGTTAAAGGAGTTAAACATAGGTAATCCTTGACTTCCAACCCAATCGAGCCGAAAATATCCAGTCATTAAGTGAATCTCACTCCATTTTGCAACCTTTTTTGTCACAGTTGTTAAGTGAATCACTGCATTTGTTAAGTGAATAATATGGTTGTTAAGTGAATCTGGCTTTCTCTCCATTGACTTGGCTTGTCAAGCTGGAAGCCAGCTGGAAAGGTTACAAATGGTGATCACATGACCCCAGAGCAAAGCAACTGTCATACATACATGCCAGTTGCCAAGCAGCCAACTTTTGATCACATGGCCATGGGAAAGCTTCAACAGTCATAAATGTGAAAAACGGTTATAAGTCACTTTTTTCAGTGCCCTTGTAACTTCAAATGGTCACTAAATGAATGTTTGTAAGTCAAGTTTTTCTTCTATTCAAAATTGGTTTCGATGGGGCAGGATTTTGGAATTGTGACTGAAAACTGTGGGAAGTGTGTGTGGGAAATATTTGCTATCATACCTCCTTATTAGAGCTGTAGTCTCATTTTGGGCAGATAGTAGGCAAAAGACACCTCTTATCTGAAAGCTAGTTTGGCAGCTACCTGCCAACAAGAAATTAATGTGGCAACAATAAAAATTTATTGCTAAGAATTGCATCACTGCTGTCACCTGCATTATTTCAGTGGTATCACCGGATGTCTGGCTTTTTTTAAAAAAAACAATAATGACTGAATATTTAATAGAACTCACTCTTTTTTTTTCTTCCCTTCAATCTTGTCTGATTCTCAGAGACTGCCTGGCTAAGTCCCTGCAGTTTTCCTAGCAAGGTTTTTCAGATTTACCATTGCCTCCTTCCTAAGGCTGAGAGAAAATGACTGCCTCAAAGGTCACACAGCTGACTTTATGCCTTTAAGGTGGGATTAGAATTCCTGGTCCCCTGGCTTCTAGCCTGATGGCTTAACCCCTACACCAAACTGGCTTCTATCTGCTGCTTCTAGACATCTTTTAAGGCACTCCTGGTTCCCTCTTCACTGGAATGCAAGGAGTAGATTTTTTCTCAAGCTTATGGTAGTGACATACAGCAGGAATCCCAAAAGGCAGGGCAAGCTGTATGGGAAATGGGTTGAATTCATGTGAGCGGGGTCAGTGACAATAAGGAAATAACGAAAATAATCATTAGATGTATCTTTTTGGCTTCTACATATATTCCTCACTGTACACTAAAATTCAAGCTCATACAATATAATCTTTAAAACAATCTCCCATCTTCTTTCCCGATTACAGAATTCGTTTTGTTCACGAAAGGCATGAATCCGACGAGTACAAGAACTCATGGGGAAAAAAAATAGCAAAGGAAAAGATTCTATTATTTCTAAAGGCCACCTTTCTACTTTTATCCAAATGATTTATATTGTTGATCGCATTGAAAATGTAAATACTAACATGTGCCTTGCTGGGTTTTTTTCATGAGCAAAGATATATATATATATATATATAGGTCTCACTCATCATCTTCAGGCTGGTGCTTTTGGCTTCTTGCTAGTGTTAACTATATATTGTATTGTATTGGATTGTATTATATTGCATTGCTTTGCAATGCTTTGCATTGCTTTGCACTGCACTGCACTGCACTGCACTGCACTGTGCTACATTACATTACATTACATTATATTATATTATATTATATTATTTATAATGTTTTGGCTGATTTACTGGGGATAAGAACAGGATTATAGAGCCCATGGTTGCATTGTCTATACCAGTGGTCCTCAACCTTTGTGGCTTGGTGGCCTGACTGGGGAGGGGAAGGGAAACTGGGCCACCATGCATGCATGCAGTCCTTGTGCCAGCAGTGGGCTGGTCTGCATGCATGCAAGTGCCCATCAACTCACCACTTGAACAAATTGACATGCTCTCCCGCCAGCCACTCATACGGCTCAATTCTGAATAGACCGCAGCCTGGAAGTAGACCGTAGCCTGCGGGCTGGGGATCCCTGGTCTATGCTACACTGATACAAGCAAAAATGTAGGGGAGGGAATGAGCTTCAGCTTTAGTACAGGACAGGTATGATTTAATATATAGCAGAGCCCCCCTGATTAGAATACAGTTATTTAATTTTTTTTAAGATATGGGAGAGGAGTTACACTGTGTTAAAAAATCAATTTTCCGCAAAAATTTAAATGAATGCTATAAGCAGCACTTGGTTTCAGGTAATAAAAGAAATACCACTGCCAGCAACAATTTATTGCCTTCTCAACCATGAAGAAGATGTGGATGGTGTTCTCTAAAAGGAAATAGCAGAATTTTAAAAGAAATTTGACTTTGTAGTGATGGGAGGCTTTAATTATTCCAACATCTGTTGCATTCAGTTTGGAGGTGTGCTTAGAGTGTTGGCTTGGTTCCAAGAAGAACCAGGTTAGAGAGAGAATGAAATCTACCACTTTGACCCTTTGTACCAAAGGCTGGATACAATCAAACAAAATCTGTTGGATGACAAACTCCTTCGAGCATAATTTTTGCAAGAACTTCCTGACATGATTGCTAGCTACTTTCTTCTTCAGAAGGTGGAGGGAGACATAATTCTTAACTTAGATGTGTGAGCTCAGAAAATAATATGCATTTGAGGCCTCAGGAAAAGATGTGGCTTCTTTAAGGAGGTAGAAACAGGTGCAGTGAGCATGCCTTTGGACTCTCTGAAGTATCTTTTCTGCTTCTTATCTGAATAATTGCATTCCCTGAATGAGCCTGTCCTTCAGGCCAGATTAATTCCACTTCTTGAGTACTGAAGTGGACTGAATCCTTATTATATTTTAAACATATTGGGAAACTGCTGAAACACCAGATGGCTGGAGGATAACAAATGTTGATCCTATTTTCAAAAAATGAAGAATTCGGGAAACTAGAGACCAGTCAGTCTGATATCAGTACTTGGGCTAGAACAGATCATGAAGAGATCACTTTGTAAGCACCTTCAAAAACAGTGCAGTAATTACATGAAATCAGCATGCATTTGTCAAGAGCTAAGATAAATATATCTCATTTTTTAATCTGACAACTTCCTTAATAAAGCATGGGAATACTGTAGATGCCTAGTGTAGAACTTGACTTTTGTCACTGTCCCAAATGATTTCGATTAGCCTGCTTCTAGATGGCATGTTAATCAAGTAGATACTCAAGAATTGTACTCAAACAGACTAAAAACTAAGTTCTATGAAGATTGTTTGAAGAAGATAGGTATGTTTAGCCTTGGAAGTATGAAAGCACTTATAATATCTTTTCCTTCTGCATTATAAGCAAACCTAATAAACTGAACAATGCTCCTCTGTACTGATGAATACTCCTGCATTAACTATAACAGATTGCAGTTTATTGTGTCGGTATTTATTGGTACCATCAGAAACATAAATGTTTTTTATACTGTTATTGGCCAAATCAAAAGGCTGGCAATATAAGAGCTTCTAAACTCTGGATCAAGATCTAAAATTGTCTTTGTTGTCTTCAGTCTTGTCCCTGAAGAGGTACAGAGATTTCTGTGCACAGGTATGGGTTTTAACCTCAGAATCTTAATTGATTTCAGAGGACAAAGTGGGTGGTGCTTCTCCAGTGTCAGAACTCTGATAGGAGGGAGCAGAGAAGTAGTTCTGGAGAGTCACAGGACTCTGTCTCTCACACACATCTCACTTCTCACCTCTGCTTCCTCTTCACTAGCCAGGGTCTTCATCAACACCAATATCAACAAAAAGCAAAGTAAATAAACACAACCTGTTTTTTTTTACTGAAAAAGGCATACTAGACCATTAACTAAAAAAAAGGGGGGGAAATCTGGAAGATTTCCATATTATTCTCTGCCATACTTAAATAAGGAACTTTGTCTTGGGGATGGTTATAGAAAAGTAATACCAGGGACTGATGCAACTATTTTGTATTGCACATGGTCAGTATATAAACAATAGCATTTGGTAGACAGTTGGACATGCATATGGCTGACCTAATGATATATATTTAGTTGGCAGAGCTTTTAAAATTTGAAATCCATTATCTGGAGTCTGCATTTTAAGTCACAGATTTTGAGTAGATGGGTTTACTCCTGAACTAGTGTCTAGTTCCTTTTGTTTATTGGAAGTCTAGCTTCATAGTCAAAAGATGCAGACAATAATCCTGCTGCCCAACTACAGCAAAAGTCCAAACTACTGATATGAGCTCCACCGGTGTTAATTTCACATTTTACTCAAAGAAATATACTGTCCACAGATAGCAACCAATATTTCTTATTTCATATTATTTCATATTGAAAATATTCATATTGCCATATTTTAAAAGGCAAAGGGAATGTAACATTTTTTAAACTAAACAGCTTTGTGAAAAAGCTTGTTTCTGACAAGATGCTTCAGGTGAAATTGTAAACAAAACATAACAGTAAGAAATTTGAGATTGCTGGATTATGTTGTGAATGGTCAAAATATTATGTTCCATAAAGGATCACCCCAAGAAACAATAGCCAAATCCTTCAGATTTGTGGGGAAAGGGTGAGTAAGGAAATTGCTTTGTCTGTGAGTAGGTTTGCAATACTTTGAAATAGAATTTTCAAATGATAGGATCCTAGACAATAAATTCATGTTATTCATTATTCCATAATTAATTAACAAAACTACTATTCCCATGACTAACACCAGCACTACTCAAGGATTACAACATATGCAACTACTCAAAAAGCATGCCTTAATTATGGAAAAGACTGCAACTCCACTTCTCCATGGAAAAAGTGAGTAGCCTATAATCAAGGATTCAAAACTATTTATAATCCCAATGAATCAGAAATTTGGATTCACTTGTGATTCATACTTGTGTCCAAACCTACTTTTGCTGTGGTTAATTTTAGTATTATTTATTTTACTTGACATTTACTTTCTTCTTTTGAATACCAGAGATCCAAATATTAAAATACTTCCAGTCTAACAGATCACTTGAATAGCAAATAAAACAAAATTGTACTGATAATTACTTTCTTTACTATCCTAAGAAATGTGTATATACGTAGTAAGAAATAATTACTTTTTGCTATTATATTTTTCCTATCCTCCTTTGTTTTTGGAATACCCTAACGTATAACAGAGAGAGGAAGTCATTAAATTACACTTATTAGAAAGCCCAACAAATAATTTTATTCTATAAATATATTTAAATGTTAAAAACCGTATGTTCAATTTGGCTCTGTTAAAATAAAAATACTTGTTTTGCTTACTATGGATTTCAACATCAATACTGCAATATCCTTATTTTGCAAATCACTTATTGCATTAGGGCACCCTCTACTGCTGAAATCCCTTATTGAAATGTTTGTATTTTCCAGAAGTTTTCAAGGCCAGTTGACAAATTAAAGAATATAACAAATAATAAAGGGATCCCCTCAATTCAGTATCTTCTTCAAGGAAATGCTTTTATTTAACTAATTGAGGTGCTGTAAAACTTAATTAGCTAATATAGGTTTATTCGGGAAATGCCTTTCTTGGTATTGTTTATTACTTGTTCTTCTCTAATAGGCTAGAGGACATTTTGTAAAGACAGCTAAAATAGGAAACATACAACACTACAGTATCCTGCCTTGCAAAATAATTACCCTTCTACTTGTAGTCAGTCTGGTAATGTGATTAAGGTTTAGGACCTAATGGCCTAGGTATTTACAAGACTGCATTCTATCAGCAAATACCTCCCACCGACTGGTACGCTCCCACAGAGAGGGGCTCCTCAGGGTGCCATCGGCCAGGCAATGTCAGCTGGCGACCCCCAGGGGGGAGCCTTCTCTGTGGCAGCACCCACTCTCTGGAACGACCTCCCCACAGAGATACGAATAATATCAGACCTTCGTGCTTTCCGCCGTGCCTTAAAGGCTTACCTCTTTGTTCAGGCCAGGTTGGCCTGGTCACCCCTCTCCCACTTTTTAGATTTTTATCTGGTTTTAAATTGATTTAACATTTGGTTTTTAAAGTCAGCCACAATCTAATATTTTTAATATAGTTTTAATCTTGATGTATGTGTTTTGTGTTTTATGACTGTACACCGCCCTGAGTCCCATGTGGAGAAGGGCGGTATAGAAATCTAAATAAGGAAGGAAGGAAGGAAGGAAGGAAGGAAGGAAGGAAGGAAGGAAGGAAGGAAGGAAGGAAGGAAGGAAGGA
>JANHFO010003302.1:86902-98113 GCA_032468095.1 Pareas carinatus
ACAGAGAAGGGTCTCCCCCTGGGGGTCGCCAGCCGACAGTGCTTGACCGGCGGCACCCTGTGGAGGCCCACTCTGTGGGAGCGTGTGGGTCAGTGGGAGGTATCGGTTGGTAGAATGCGGTCCTGCAAGTATTAGAATGCTCTATAGTGTTATAGATTTAGTCTACTGCAAATTAACCTTTAGGCTTCCCTACACCCATCTAATAATCCTGCCCCTCCGTTTAGATTTCTTTTAGGCTTATGATGGGGAGCAAATCAACAATTCAGACCCAGTGTAGGCGATTGCTGATTTGGAGAACAAAGTGTCAAATCCTGAACTTGGGAGAGTACTCAATCTCAAGACACATGGCCGGCTAAAGCAGGCTAAGGAGTGGCATGTCTCCTTGAGAGCAGAGAGCATCTGTTCTTCTAATTAGGCAAGGCCCTGAATTCCTGCTATTTAAGAGCATTTCCCAGGTGCCTTCCTTGCATTGAAAACAACTTTCCATTATAAGACCTGTGTTCCTCTGGACTCATTTTTGGTCCCTCCTGATTCTCCTGCTCTTCAAATAGATCTTTATGTTCCCTGGATTGGATATATTTTTTGCTGTATTAAGCTATTGCTATTAATCAAGAGAAAAGACATCCTTTCTCTCTGTGTATTTTCCTTGGTTTTCTTTGCATAATTTACATCCTGTAATTATAGCACAAATTATTAAGTGACTTATGATCCAATTAATAAAAGCATGAGAAACTTGCTAATTTCCCCCTGCTTGGTGCTGTTTATTCCAGTGCAAGACAATATCCCACACTGTAAAGTTCACAGCATGTTGGTAAGCGCAGCTGTTAAATCCTATCGCATGCTAATGGTACAACACACAAGAAAGTATTGTACCAAGAACATTCCCATTAAAAAATATGCCTAAACCAGAGGAAGGCCGTCTGGCCAATTTCTGCACTATGAACTTTGAAAACATTTATTGAATTTAAAAAATAGATTGGAAATGAACATACTTCAAAGTGCCAGCCTTTGTTTCCAAGATTGCTTCTGGAATTCATAAAGGTCCAGAAGACACACTGAAAGAATGAAAAAGGGCGAGTCCTTTATTTGGAAGTGAATGATAACAGGAAAGATAACAGTAAGCTGGGAGTGGAAGGGTTGGATAGAGGGCATCCAACATGGAGCAAACTTATTGGCTTTGACCCTGATAAATGGATGTTTGGAGGCTTGCCATGACCACCATGTCTGCTCTCCGGATTATTAACATGCCTCCAGCCCCAAGAGTGCTTAACTGAATTTAAGTTATGTTTGTGGGAAAGGTGTGGCAAAGATGCGATGTACAGGTATATTCAATACTCACCTCTATGTCTCACCTGTGAAGCAGTTTTGGAAGATTGTTACTACTGAATATAATACCTTTGATACAGTGTGCTATTTCTTCTGGCACTAAATACAGAGCTGAGATTGGACACTAGTGAATAATGATCTATTATCTATTATAGCTTTTATTTATTTTAAAAAGACTGATCTCTAGCAAGTTTCCTTTTACACCTAATTTTTGTATGCATTTGCAGTCTTTAATTCTGCTTCATTCATAGCTGTAATTGTTTCTCTTTCTTTGACCCACCTTTAAAAATCCTAACAGGTTTTACAGGATTTATCTGAAGCAGATTGAACAGTTAAACCAATTTTTTACATGCAATGAATAAACATCATGAAAATGTTTGAGTAGGAATTGAACAAAAAAGCATTAAATACTTTTTTTAGTGATTACTCAATACTTTGAAAGTATTAACATTTGGGGGAACACTTTAAAAGTATGCATCTCCAAGTTGCCCCTGTTTTAAAAATTACATGAGTAACGAGCTGCCATGAGTCTTTGGATCACCTTAATTTTTTACTGTTTATAGGCTGTGTTATTTTATGTTTGCTAGCCAATGACTGTAAGAAAAGATCACCCTTAAAACACACTGAACCTCTTCTGGCTTGGAGGATTTACTTCTGAAAACTGACAAACCATCTCAGAAAGACATGGTTCAGGAGGAAGTTCAACACAATCCTAAGAGAAATGGAACATTCTGGAGTTCTCTGGAACATTCTGTTCCCCTATCAATGATTTCTGCACATTCCTAATGAAAAGAAATTAGAAATTATCATAGAGCAATTTCATAAAGTATTTAAATAAATACAACCAAATTCCATCTGGTGCCTGCAATTTATTATATGCAGAATGACGGCAAGTGTCAGAAAAAGCACAACATCATGGAGGTACAGTTAGTGAGTAGGCCCGAAGGCAACATAACACTTTGGCACAATTGATCAGCATAATTCATACAAATACATTAATAAATACATAATAAAACATTAGAAGAATAGCAAGAACTGATTTGGGAATATCGTGGCACACGGACAGCACTGGCAATGCCAACATTATCCCACAAGTCAAACACACCATGGTAGGGCATGAGGGAGAACACACATTCACCCCTCCCCTAGAACAGTGGTGTATTTTATCAGGCACAGACAGGAGCTTAAATATTTACTGATGGAATTTATCAGTTTGCCCAGTTAGGAAAAAGAAAAGAAAAAAAACCTATCAAGTTCTTGCTTTTGCTTATGCAGGGGTGTCTGGAGGCTGTGACCACAGAAGAATTACCAAGATAAAGTGAGTCAATTCTGAACACTGTGGCACAAAAATTGTTGCATGCAACTTAGTTTGATGCAGCAGTAGCAATTCCCTACATCAAAATGAAATTGGATAGATTAAAAGAAACATTTAAGTTGATAAAACCCAAGACAGAAAAAGGATATTAAAATTTAATCCATTAATATATATTCTGGTTACTGAGTTCCTTTTCACAGCTGGCAATTTGCTCCAATTTGCTTTGGAGCAAATTCTGTGTAAGGGTTTGCTTGATTTTGCTAGAATGGTTCCTGTATGTAATTTCAATTAAAAAAATTGGTCTTAGTTCTTACGGCCCCTGGACAAGCTAAATTGTTTGAACGGACTTACTTCAATTGCATATGCACCCACAGGAATAAAACCAAAGGATCATTTTGTGGAGGTACAATGTCATATTTTCTGAATACGTATCTGACGTTTCCTTTTCACAGCATAGTTCTCGGAGAACTTCAAAACAGGCATGGAATGGCAGTGGTTATATTTAAGCCCAGGGACAAAGACTATAAAAGCACATCAAGTACATCATTATGTTTTAAAATAAAGCAAAGTCCAATAGTAAGACCACCACTATTGGCTACAATAAAACAAAAATAACAAATAATCACGGTGATGAAAAATAGTAATAAATACTAGTTTGGCCTGTAAACAACCTATTTTTTTCACATTAGATTCCCTGCTCCCCTACTGTGTCTAAAATGAAACCAATTAAGCTTAAAGAATGAAAGGGGAATTAATCCCACTCTCTTCATTCTTGAAACACTGGAATGTGATGAGCCCAGATTCAAGAGGGGAGACAGGAGGAAGAAAGGTTGGCAATCTGGAATGGAAACAGGACTGTTACCCACCCTCTTCTCCCCTTATTCATCCAGGCCTGGTATCAAGTCTGCAATACTGTCCACATAGTAGTGAGGCACCAGGTCCTTAGCTGAAGGGCTGTCACTGGCCATGTAAGCCTGTGCCTCCTCTAAATATGAGACACCTGTCAGGGTCAGGACGGTATCAAGGCCACAGTTCTTGCCAAACAGTATATCTGTCTCCAGACGATCACCCACCATGAGCATGCGGGCGGGATCTACACCAAAGCGCTCTACAATGCATTCAAACATGTATGTGTTTGGTTTTCCAATCACTGTTGCCTTGCGACCAGAGGCTATTTCGACTGCAGCAGTGAGACTCCCTGTCCCTGAAAGAGAAAACAACCACAAATGAAAAGGTTGACCTCCATTAGCAACACCAATCCAAGCACTGCTTGACACATTGATCCAAATTAATTGTCCCAATAAAGAATGAATGAAATGGGTCGTTTTGGGCTGAAAATAGT
The DNA here is from genome assembly GCA_032468095.1 of Pareas carinatus. Classification (NCBI taxonomy): domain Eukaryota; kingdom Metazoa; phylum Chordata; class Lepidosauria; order Squamata; family Pareidae; genus Pareas; species Pareas carinatus. The sequence continues at coordinate 90,886 of JANHFO010003302.1, forward strand.
GAGGCTAAGTAAGCTTAACTTCACTTAAATTGAAGAGTTTAGATCTAATTTTACTATTTATGGGAAACAGACTCACATGGTTCTAAAGGTTATAATTACTGCAAATAACATTATAATACAAAAATCAACACAGTTGTAATCCAAGTTGAGAATACTTGGACTGGATTCCAAGGACTTTTAAATACAAGCTTCAGAAACAGATACACTTGAGTATGTGACATTTCAAAGCCAGCATAAGATACGAATGGATACATCTTATTACACTGTATAACTATATATTAACATATAAATAATTATATAGTATACACTTCAATTTTTTCTCAGTAGTATTGCCAATAGCCTGTTTCCCCAAAAGTAAGACATCCCCCGAAAATAAGACCTACTTAGTTTTGTCTCTTGCTGAAATATAAGGCATCCCCCCCGAAAATAAGACCTTCCAAAAAATAAGACCTCCCCGATAAAGCCTCCCCCGAACATAAGGCCTCCCTGATAATAAGGCCCCCCGAAGCTACCATAACTCTGGACTCTGGACCGTAGCGGCAGGCACCACTGCACAGCTCACTGTTGGCTGCAGCACAGCTGGAGCAGACAGAAAGTGCGAGGTCTCTTAACCAGAGAGCCCGTGCCACCGCCCGGACAAGCTGCCGCCTGCTTCTTGCTCTGCCCTGACAGTCTGGCGGACTCACAATTAGACAGTGAGTCGCACGGGGCAGGAGTTGAGCACATTGTGTGTACCATATTCTTAGTCATGGATAAATAAGACCTCCCCTGAAAATAAGACCTAGTGCAACTTTGGGAGCAAAAATTAATATAAGACACTGTCTTATTTTTGGGGAAACAGGGTATTGGTATCTGGCCGTGCATTGATCTGAATATTGGATAGGCCCTTTGGTCTAATTCAACATAGTTTCCCCTTTTAAAAATATATCTCCTTTGGCAGACTCCTGTCCATTATAAGTATGTTGATAAGGTGTGTCTATCAAAATGCTGACAATAGTGTTTTGATTAATCTACCATGTTCAAAGAATTTTTCAATATCTTTCATATTGAGGACTCTAAGATATCTTTTTAGCTGTTTCTTCTTCATCATCTGGCTAAATTTTATATACCATTCCATGCCTGCAGGTAGTCCTTGACTTCCAACTGTTCATTTAGTGACTGTTGGAAGTTACAACAGAACTGAAAACAGTGACATGACAGTTTTTTACACGTGCAACCATTGCATTAATCTCAGGGGTGTGTGTGTGTGTATGTGTCACATGATCAGAATTTGGATGCTTGGCCACTGACTCATATTTATGACGGTTGCAGTGTCCCAGGATTATGTGATCCCCTTTTGTGACCTTCTGGTAAGCAAAGTCAATGGGAAAGCCAGATCCACCGAAAGGTTGTAAAATGGGGAAAAAACTCACTTAACAACTGTGTTTAATAACCTATCTTTTAGGCTCAATTGTGGTCATAAGTTGAGGACTGCTTGCATTATATTCCCTATCAGGGGTCTCCAACCTTGGGCACTTTACCACTTGTGAACTTGAACTCCCAGAATTCCTTATCCATCACGGCTGGCTGAGGAATTCTGGGAATTGAAGCCCACAAGTCATAAAGTGGCCCAGGCTGAAGACCCCTCTTCCATATTATTCTTTTGTGTTTTTAAATAGAAACGCAAACTTTGGGGCAAAGATTGGGGTATGGATACTCAGATGAGAAGTGGGCTATCCGTTTTTTCTTTTCTTGTTAAATTGCGCTGTAGATTTAACAGAGTCCCCACCAGCTATGAATAAGTTAATGTTGAAATGTAATATGCGGTTGATAGAAAGTGGGTGCCTAAAAAAAACCCCCAAAGTTACTCATTCTTGCCTTTGACGAGATTGGCAGCCTATAAGTTTAATAAACCGATCAATAAACGTTGGGAGGAATAAATACCCATGCATTAACCTGATATTGTGACGGATGTTTCTGATGGTGTGGCCGTTTCCCCTTCTGACTTCTGGCATTTGTCTTCTACTCAAATTTAATTTGAACAATTCGGGTTAAACAAATAAAGAAATCCAACTTTTTTTAGAACAGAACGGAACGACAGAGTTGGAAGGGACCTTAGAGGTCCTCTAGTCCAACCCCCTGCTCAGGCAGGAGACCCTATACTCTATCAGACAAGCGGCTGTCCAGTCTCTTAAAAACTTCCATTGATGAAGCACCTACAGCTTCTGAAGGCAAAACTGTTCCACTGGTCAATGGTCCTCACTGCTAGGAAGTTTCTCCTTAATTCCGGGTTGCTTCTCTCCTTGATGAGTTTCCATTCCTTGCTTCTTGTCCTGCCTTCTGGTGCAATTATAACGAAGGAGACATTTCCTGCCAGTGAGAGCAATGAATCAATGGGATAGCTGGTGGTCCAGCGCTGCAAATTTCTATGAAGAAATTGGGCAACCATTTGTCCAGAATTGCGTAGGGTCTCCTGCTTTAACAGGGGGTTGGACTAGAAGATCTCCAAGGTCCCTTCCAACTCTGTTACTCTTATCATTCTGTAAATGTACCATGTCAGCCAGCTATTTTGTATGATGGCTTGGATCTTTAGAAAGGGGAGAAAATTTGAAGTGCGTGCTATGTACAGGTCGTTCTCAACTTGCAACAGTTCATTTAGTGACCGTTCAAAGTTACAATGGTGCTGAGAAAAAGTGCTTTATGACTGTTTTGCACAGTTACGACCTTTGCAGCATTTCCATGACCGCGTGATTAAAACTCAGACATTTGGCAACTGGTTCATATTTACAACGGTTGCCGTGTCCTGGGGTCATGTGATTGCCCTTTGGAATATTCCGGCAAGTAAAGTCAATGGAGAAACTCGATTTACTTAGCAACCGTGTTACTAACTAAACAACTGCAGTGAGTCACTTAACAACTGCAACAAGAAAGGTCGTAAAAGAGAGGAAAACTCCCAGGGTCATGTGATAGACTTTTGTGACCTTCTAACAAGCTAAAATCAATGGGAAAGCCGGATTCACTGAGCATCTGGATTACCGAGTCAACAACTGCTGTGATTCACTGAATGACTGACAAGAAATGTCATAAAATTGGGGTAAAACTCAGTTGTCTCACTTAGCATCCGTAAAATGAGGACCCACTGAATGACTGTGACGAGATATATCATAAAATTGGGGTAAAACTCAGTTGTCTCACTTAGCATCCGTAAAATGAGGACCCAGATTGCTGGAGGCCATAGGCTGACTCTATAAACCGCTCAGAGAGGGCTGTAAAGCACTGCGAAGCGGCATATAAGTCTAAGTGCTATTGCTGTTTACAGGTAGTTCTTGATTTACCACCCGTGCATTTAGTGACGGTTATGTCCCTGAAGATAGCGACTTACGGCAATTTTACACACGACCGTTGCAGCCTCCCCATGCCACGTGATCCCAATTGGGATGTTTTGGCAGTGGGCTCCTCTTTAATGACCGGGGTCACGGCGTCACGATTTTTTTGACCTTCTGATCAGCAAAGTCCATGGGGAAGCCAACTTCGCTGAACAGCCGCGTTGTTAACAGCGACCCGTTTAACAAAGGCGACAAGAAAGATCATAAAACGGGGCCAGGCTCGCTTTCGCTCAGCAGCCGAAATTTGGAGCTCGCCTAAAACCCCTCGTTTGTGAGAAGAAGGAAAATCACTCAAAAAAAGCCACAAAACCCCCAAGCCCAGCAGACACCCGTTCATTTTGTAGAAATTCTCTCGCATCCAAATAGATTTCTGGCAGGCCAGCCGGGTAACTTCCCGGAGAAGCCGTAAAAAGAGCTAGGATGTGCCTCGGCAGGCAGCCTGGGGTTTTTAAGAAGCATCTGGTTATGTCACTTCAGCCCCGGGTTGTTCACCCACTCACCCCCCCCCGTGTTAAAAAAAATGGTACTTCCTGCTTTCATAAACAGTCATGTGTGCACTTGGCCCGGCCGATGGTGCCTCCGGAGCTCCATTCTTTCTCGGGCACCATTGAATCGGGCTCCACCGAAGCGCAGGGGGCTCTTCTCAGCGGCGTGTGCAACAAAGGGGAAACCAGACCCCCGGGGGGGGGAGAGTGAGAGACCTTCTCTTTCATCAGGCCTCGGAAGAGAAGGGCAGCCAGTCTTTTTGGTTGTGAATATTTTCTGATTCTTCCAGAAATCAAGCGGAAGATTGAGCTGCTGATGTCAGTTAACTCTGAGAAGTCGACCTCTTCAGAAAGGTATAGCTTGTGTCTTCTGCATGAACAATTCGATGTGGTGTTTGCTAACATGCAGCGCAGGATGTATTTTTTTAAAAAAACCCATCAATTAAATACACACACACACACACACACACACACATTCATATATATATTCATATATATATATATTTTGCATGTTTTGCCTTTTCATGTCTTCATCGAACCTGTATCTCGATTGAGCTTTGATCTGAGAAGGTTTTCGGCTTTGTTTATTTTATTTTATTTTTATTTTTTTATTTTTTTAAAAAGAGAGCGAAACGAAATTTAAGCTGTGCAGCATGCCAGACCCTCCTTTGTAGCCTCTTTGCGGATCCCCGTTTATGTGTCTCTGTGTGTGTTTCCACTGTTGCTGCAGTCGACGGGGTGTCTTTGTTGCTCGTCCGTCTTTTCCCAACACCCCCCCCCCTCGACAAATCCATCTTTTGTTTTGTTTTGTTTTGTTTTAAAAAAACCCTAACCAAGAGATAGATTTTCATAGGGAGGGGGGAAGTGTGGCAGAGAACAGACGTGTGTGTGTGTGTGTTTATGTGTGTGTGTGTGTGTGTGAGAGAGAGAGAGAGAGAGTGAAACCTAGCCGGATGCTTGAATTTAACCTTGGAGAAAATTAGAATCGTTCAGAGCCCAATCCCTCTCTCTCTCTCTCTCTCTCTCTCTCTCTCTCTCTCTCTGTGTGTGTGTGTTGCAAGGGAGTGTCCTTAGTAAGAGCTCAGGAATTGCAAACCTATGAATTAGTCACATTCGGGCAAGTGCGCTGTGATGCTGCTTGAAGTCTGTGCTAGGAAATGGAGCAGTCACTGCATGCAGTAATGCTTCATGGCTGCAGGTAAGGGGGAGGGAATGACTCCGGAGCATCATCCTAAGGCAAATGGGCATTATTATCTGGTCCATCTGCCCGTATCCATACCTTGTTCTTTTAATTTCACATGTATGGAACGCGGTGGGCTTTCTTCCTCAAGCTAGCCAGCAACCATCTTTTGCCTACAATTGTCGTCGTCGTGGTGATGGTGGTGGTTGTGGCGGTGATCGTTAGAAAATGGCAATAAGATAAGATTGCATTTCCCTGGCGGTATCGTTGCTCTTCGAAAGCGCGTGCCTTTTTTTTCCTCTCCTTTTTCCTTATTATTTTTTTTTGCATCTGGCCCCACGGTTCCATGTCTGGCAGCCGTTTCTTTCATAAGAGGTTGGGCAGAATCGAAGCAGGACCTTATTTTATAGCCGACACCCATCCAAGATGTGCAGCCCGAGAGCGCCATCCAAGCATTTGAGATCATTAGGAAGAGGCGCAGCGTTAAAAAGAAGGTCGTTTCCGTTGGGCGATAGGTAACAGAGCTTTGAAACGGAACAGGTTCACTTGATTCTAGGTGGGGAAAAATAGGGAAGAGAAGAAGACGGTCATAAAAACGAAGGGGGGGGGAAGGCGTTTATTTTCCTTTTCTTCTTTTAAAACGACGGCACAACCCAGCCCTGAGAAATAAGATTCTAAAAATGGTGTTTTCAGGGTGGGGTAGAGAAGCAAGGGATCCGTGCCGTACGCCAGGCTTTTCGAGTGGTGCATTTTCAGGATTTGAGCAACGGATTGCAAAATTTAGAGGGGGCGGGGGGGGGAGGAGAGAGAGAGAGAGAGAGTTTCTCGACTGTAGGAAGGAAAAAGCTGAAAATCAAAATGCCAATTTGCTTTGGGGACCCGGTGTTCCATTTCTGTCCCCGTTTCTATATAAATAAGCTATAAATAAATATGATGCCAATAAAATGGTGGTGGAGATGACGTGAAGAAAGAAGCCTGAGGATGTAAATAGCGGGGGAAACTGTGATTTGGTGTTTTTTGTTTTTATTTTTTTAGGTTTTCTGTTAAGGAACGGGCTCTCTTAGTGGGGCGAAGCCGATTTGAATTGCTAAGAAACGTCTACGGCATTAGGAATAACTTTGGTCATTAATAGGCTAAGAGATGTATTTTAACTCTGGATGAAGATTGGCTAATTGGGATTAACCTGCTCCCTTAATTCATAAATACCCATCTTTACATCCGGAGGAAGCGAATTTTAGGATAAACATGGTGCCCATGGAGAGTGGGAAAAAAAATCTCTTATTTTTTGTTTTGAGGGGGGAAGACAAATAACAGGACGCGATATGTAAGAGGAATGGGTTACTCTTTTGTATAATTTACTACTGTCTATGAGAGAGAGATCAAACTAGCCTGGAAACGATAGCTGCAATTCCTAGGGAGATTTAGTTCTTTGGTATAATTATATAAAGATATATATTCCTTTGGTAAAACTATAAACCCATATTGCTTTACAAAACGCAGGGAATCCCAGAACCCTGTTCTGTTAGTCCTCATTTATAGGGAGTGAATAAATAAATAAGAGAAGGCAACCTTCAAATTCATGATCACACTTTCTTCACATGGGCACGCGGTTTAGGAAAAGCCTTTCATTTTATGTGTCTTCTAGAGGGAGGACTTTTGACATGAGTATCTTGTGTAAAGATGCTGTGGTTCTGAAAATTGTGGACGTTCCCGTGAAGACAGGCCGACTTTGTAGATTGTCAAAAGCATTTAACATGTCCTAAGTATGGACAGTGTTAAAAAAAATGTCTGTGTAGGCCCAGCCATGAAACCAGCAGAGAGAATTTTCAGCATATACTGCTATGTTTCTTTGCATGACGATAGCGTGTGCAGAATCGTTGAGGTTTATGCACACTGTTATATACTGACCATGTTACGTGTATAATATTGCAAGTTTATGCAGGCATTCCCCGATTTACCACCACAACTGAGCCCAAACTTTCTCTTGTTAAGTGAGATATTTTTAAGCGAGCTTCGCCCCATTTGACGACCTCTCTTGCCACGGTTGTTAAACGAATCACTGCAGCTAGTCACCTGTTTTTTTTTTAAGTGAATCTGACGTCCTCATTCTGACTTCGCTTGTTCAGAAGGTCGCAAAAGGGGGGGAATGTCACAGGACCCTCGGAAACTGTGACCGTCGTACATATGAACCGGTTGTC
>JANHFO010003302.1:104809-123869 GCA_032468095.1 Pareas carinatus
TGGTTTTCGTGGGTGTGGGTGTGGTGTCGTTCTTAGTGTTGGGGGCTCGTTTGTTGATAAGTGCGAGTTTCCAAATGACTGGTAGGCGGGAAGTATCATCCCGTTTATTCATATATATATCTGTACCAAAGAAAACCAGAAGCCTTTCCATCCCTCCTTATCTTCCCCTACATTTTTATTTTCGACAGTTTTACTGTATTCCTTTCTGAGTATCCTCCCTAATTTTCTATTTCTGTTTATTTGTTAGCTCTGTTTACAGACAGATTTTCCATCTGTCTTACTTATTAGCTGTCCAGGTATACCTCCAATAAATTATCCACCCACCCACCCCAAAATAACCTTTTGATAAACACAATTTAAAAGAGAGTGAGGAAGGATCATCATTAAGAAAGCTTTCTTAACATATTTTTTTCAGAAATCCATAGGGATGAGCCATCTGCCATGTTCTTTTAAACTTCTCCAAGTAGTAGAAGCCAATTAATTTACACAGGGTGCCTAATCCGATGAAACAGTTCCATTTTTCAAGATACCATCATCCTCACATTCCCCGAACCAAAAATGTAAGTAAAATACTACTGACATAAAAAGTGCATCTATTCACATGGAGAGATGTTAATAAGGGCCTAACATTAAATTTCCTTTAAGTTTTCTTGGCTGCTGGAAACTATGGATTAGACCTGCAGTTTTCTTGATACCATTATGCTGCTGTCTTCTCAAGGGGTGTTTTGTTGACTTTCCCATATAACTTTTACCTTGGGATGGCCTGCTGGTTCTCTATCCAAACACTGCCTGGATTTGATGCAAATTAGCTTTATGTGATCAAAATCCGACAAATCATCCCTGCTCACTATCTTTTGCACCCCATCTGCAGTCCAAAGGGAGGAGGAGTTCAAGTCGGGTAGACCTTGACTATTTTAGTGAGAATGAGATCTGGTGCACAGTTGCGTAACTCATCCACTCTATTGAATGAGCAAGCCAGACTCTAAAATTATATCACATGCTTTGGCATAGTCTTGACATGGTAGCAGTGTTCCAATATCTGAAGGGCTGTCACAAAGAAGAGGGAGGTCAATTTATTCTCCAAAGCACCTGAAGGCAGGAGAAGAAGCAACGGATGGAAACTCATCAATGAGAGAAGCAACCAGGAACTAAGTAGAAACTTCTTAACAGTGAGAACAATTAATCAGTGGAACAGCTTGCCTTCAGAAGTTGTGGGTGCTCCTGTTTTTCTATTCAAACATCAATTAATGCTTTTCTATTTTTCCTAAAGATAAATGTACTCTCAACTTTTGAACTCTACATTCCTCCCCATATAATATACCTTCCTATTGAAAACCATTTCGTGTATTATTGTTTTAAGCTCTGTTTATTTCAAACTAATTCTATATCTTCCTATATTCTATATCATTCACCTAATACCTCCTAACCGTATTACATTTAAAAATATTTCATTCAAATTCAAATTTCAATTTTATATATGTACTCAATATTCTAAATCCTATTTCTTTTCGTGTAAATGTTTGTTCTCCATACACCATTGTCATCCTCTTTTGTACTTCTCCATCTTTCCTATATCACACTCCTTTATCCAAAAAATTCCCGTACCTTTCCCCAACATTATTCCACTTGATTGAAATATCTTTTGGGGTTAACCCTCTATATATTTGTTTCTTTATTTGTCCTTTGGAAGTAATATCGTCTTGGCATTTTTTCCATCTTCTTAGAAGTCTGCTTTGACCTTTCATTTTTCTTCTCTTCATGTGGCATTGTCTCATTTCTTGTATTTCTCAGTTTCTTATCTTTTATCATTATTTTGGGAGGGTTTTTGTTGTTGTTCATGTTGTTAAATACTTATTTCTCCTTTTACATTTTATAATCAGTTGGAATGTCTTATTTTCAAGTTTGATCTTTATATTCAGGATTCATTGGTTTTTTTCTATCATAGTTTATTTCTACATCTTCTCTGTTTTCCTCTTCATCTTTATGTAGTCTTTGCATTAAATCTTCTATAAGTTGTAGTGTAAATTCCATTTTTTGTTTTTACCATGTTTTCCCAAAAATAAGACATTGTCTTATATTAATTTTTGCTTCCAAACTTGCGCTAGGTCTTATTTTCAGGGGGTGTCTTATTTTTCCACCGAGAACTTCCTGTCTGCTCCGGCTGCACTGGAGGGGAGGCCTTATTATCAGGGAGGCCTTATTTTCGGGGTATGCACTATATTTCAGCAAGAGGCAAAACTGTAAGTAGGTCTTATTTTTGGAGGATGTCTTACTTTCGGGGAAACAGGGTATATAAAAATCTGGAGTGAAATAAACTTTTCACAGACAAGCACAGACACACAGCTTCTCACATTAGGAGAGCTGGCAGTGAGGGGAAAAATGAAGACAATAGAAGGTCTCACAGTAAAAGATAACTGCTTTTGAGCTGTGGTTGGAGAGATTCAGAAGAAGCTGGTGGTTATCAAACTAAGTGAAATTTAGGAAGCTTCGATTGCTGAAGAAGTGCAATCCAAGTGATTACAAGTGAACTGAGGAAAATTGCCAAAGAGCTCCAAGGTGAATAGGATGATCATAAAAAATGGAGAAGGCTGTGACATAAGATCACGCATACTCTGTACAGATGATCAGAGACAGAAGTTGATTGGAAGAAGGCCAGCAGTGTTCCACTAACTACAAAAGACTGCCAACTAAGGGCAATTACTACCCCTGATTAAGGTAGAAATTATCGATAGTTACATACAGACATATTCTATAAGGAATATATTGACAGTATCATTACTTTAGGCAAGGAATTCGTTAATTATTTAATAGTGGGAATAGAACATTATGAAGTTATTTACAGCTTTTTGCTGCATAACTATTTATTTGATAGCTGAACCTGTGTGAGGGAGTTGGGAAGGAGATCTATTTATGTATTTGCTTAAACTACAAGTCACTTGTTGGATTGGTTTGGCATGGCTGAAAAAGAAATTAAGATTTTCCTATCTATATTACAAATAAAGAAAAAGGTCTCAATAAGATCTTTGAATGAGGAATGTTGAAATCATAAAAAATAAACTTCTGTAATCACATTGTTGCAGTGATAAAAAAGTTGCACTTTCCAAACGTTTCCCAGTTCTAAAAGACTTTGCCCTGGATGACTTCCTTTATCCATCCTATGGGTCTGCAGTTGTTTTGTGCTTCAATTTCCAGCAGTAATACTATTGGCTGGGGAATAATAAGCATTACAGTTTAATACATCTGATGGATAGTACCAAACTTGGAAGAGAGTAACATTAGTACAACTTGTTAGAGACAGAGAATGTATGAAATATTTCTAAAGAATTCATTACTGAATATATTATATGAAATACACAGAGTATATTGTCTTCTAGGACATCTATACTTTTACCTTTCATTCTGCTGGGGCCACAGTAGGTTGGGTCCGAGGACAATGGCAATGTTGCTTGGGGACATTTTATTAACTTCCTGTTGTTCAGCCAGCTTGGCTAAAAAACGAATCAAATATCTACAAAGAAAGAGTGATTTGTAAAAGCAAAACTCAGTGTCTTGATTTTCTTAGGAGTCTCATGTTTTTCTATTGAATTTCAACTAGAACAAACAGATGATGTTTGACCTATCAAATGAAAGGCAAGAAGGAGAAAAGCTTTACATCTTCATTTAAGTAAGCCTATAAGCCAACTTTCTGATTTAAGACATTGAACACATAAAAAGAATATTATTACACATAATAAAACTTAAAATTAATCTTTGAAAATTCTAAAAATGCATAGCTATGTCAGACCTCAGATTGTTATAGTTGTCCTTGGGAAGACGACTACACGCATCCTTGAGGCACTCTAGTCGAATTTCTGGCTCTTTGGCACTGAAAAGGAAGAGTGAAGAAAAAAAGGGTGCAATATTTTGGAGGCAGAAAAGGAAGAGCAGAATAACTTGAAAATGAAAAGGATTTTAGCTCTTGTGAGAATTGCTCATATTATATATTCTAATAGTCAAGGAGAATGTAAGCAGTCTGAATATATTTCTTCTCATTTACATCTTCCAAGGCTCTGAGTGTGCCAGATATGGATGGAGCAATCCTTTTTAGCTGTCTCACTTGGTGGAAGGACCTGGCTGAGTTTCCCTGAATGTAGAAGCCAGATAAGATGGGTTGGTCTGGTTAATATTTACAAGGCGGATGGCATCTGGGAACGCTAAGGTTATTTTCTAGACTGGGATTTTTAAAAATGGAAACAAGGCAATGGCAGCCATTTCATGCTGTTGCCAAGAAATTACACAGATAGGTCCATGAAATCACCAGTCCTCATCAAGCTCATCACCAAGCTCAGTGCAAACCTTGACTTGAAAGTAGATTTGATTGTTTGAAGTTAATTGCTTGAGCTGAGATTTAAAACCAGGCCTTTACAGTTTATTCTAAATTCCAACCACTAGTTCTCTCTATATTTCATGGATCTGAGTATATTATATGTTGTTCTTCTGCACCATCTTGTGTTAGAAATTGTGGAGGGGAAATCTTGCTTTCCTAAGAAAACTTTAATCAAAGCTACTATGAAAATTACCTGGAGATTAACAATTACACGCAAACAGTAGGAGATCTTTCTGGTTTGTTATTGGATTGTTCTTGTTCCTGTTATTATTCTAACTGTCTGTGGGAAATTGAATAGGACTAGAATTAGACTGCATTAGTACTGTACAAATAACCTGAGTTAGAATCAAAATTGGGTATATTTCTGAGAGTTAAAAATATGTCTGCTGAAATGCATATAAGAAATCTACACATCCCTGTTAAAATGCTAGACTTGTGAGATGTAAAAAAAACCAGACCAAAATAAATCAAGATGGAAAGTATTTTGAAGTGATTTATTTTGGTCTGATTTTTTTTACATCTCAAAAACCTGTCATTTTAAATAGAAGTGTGTAGACATTTTATATTCACTTACATCTGGACAGGAAATAGCTTTTATAACTATTTTTCAAATATAAACAAATAAAGCATTAGTGTGTCAGATAAATAAAAGTCAATCAAACACTGATACAATTATACTGTGTTTAAGCCCGTCTTTCTATTTCCAACTCACCTGGCAGCTTTCAGCCAATCGTCATAGAGTTCAAAGGTCATCAAGGGTTGTGGCAATTCTCGTAGGTAACATTTTAGTGCACCTGGAAGCAAGGAAGCATGTTTCTGACACAGTACAACTGCCTAGCTGTGAACAAAATATATATTGCCTGATATGTGTCATCAGAAGCAGTATTGTAGCCAATGGCCAGTTTGGGAAATGTATTCCAAACTGTAAAGAACATCAAGTTATTTACTGTCTGAGAAAAAGATGGAATTATGTTACATAAACTTGCCACATTTAATGATGTTCAGTTAAATGCTTTGCTTTCCCTGTGAAGAAGCAAAGTAAAGCTGCTTAGAAGCTTGAAGGTGGAAGAACAGTATCCTTTTCTTCTCTGTTTTGCTCTAATCAGATTTCACCAAAAAGCCTCTTTGAAAATCTGTACACTCCTGTTGACCACCTACCTGCCACCGCATGAGGGTCTATGTAGAATTCATCCAGAATATTTGAGCCACTGTCAAGACAATATTTTAGTTTCTTCAGCACAGAAGCTCCAGCTGCCAACCGGAAGAGCCCCTAAAAGAAGAAACAAAAAATAAGACACAAGCCAGGAAGTCTGTGGCAAATGAATAGCTGGTCAGAGGGTGGCACCTACCTCTTCCCGCATACCTGTGGTCAACAGCATCATAACACAGGCTTCAATGGGAAGAGCAATCTCTCGCTCAGAAGCCTTCAGGTGAGTCTCTAGCGGCATTCCATAAACTCCTGGTACAGCTGGATCTAATGGAAAAGGGACATCTAAACAAGGAAGAAGAAGGAGAAATGACAAAGATTAAAGAAAGTTTGACTATTAATTTCCAGAGTCATCTCCTCTCTACTGTTCTGGGCTAATTCAAGTTTTTTGAAGTACACTGGAATGTGTCACAGAACAAAAAGCTGAAGTCATTTCTAGCTGACTACCACAAGTAAATGCAAACATTAGTTAAAAAGGACCATATCTGAGTAGATGAGCAGAGAGTGTCTCTGCCAAAAGTATTAATATTCAATTCCATGTATTGTATTTGCAGCCCTTTCTCTTTAATATCCCCAAAGCTCTGGCTGAATAATAGGAATTTATTTTTTACTAATGTGTCATGCAAAAAAATGTATCTCAAGTTGTACCTGATTGGTTGTGAGAACTCATTAGCTCTGCCAAGCTAGAATTTAGAGATTCCAGAGACTTCTGATGATACTCTGCCTGGATTTCCAACAACTGTCACAAAGAAACACGCAAACAGAATTGTAATTCTAATTAGCATTTTTCCTACAAGACTTGTCTATGGAGAAAGGAAATTTGCAGAAGTTATGATGGGATTTTTAAAATATGAGTACTGTCGTTAAGAAAAGGAATTAAATCTTACTTTGATAAAGTACTTAGCATAGCTGTCTTCCTTGGTTGAAAAATGATACAAGTCAGCCATATATTCATCCTGGAACAGTATTGGGAAGTATTATACTTTGATATAGTCATGAAAAATTAAGCATAAGAATTCATCATTATATTTCTTGACATTCATTCATTACAGCAGAGTTTCTCAACCTAAGTAGTATCTACATCTGAATTTCTCATGATTGGGTGGAGCATCAATACTCTGCATTACACCATCAGGAAACTCTTACTACAGATAGGGAGTATACTTATAGTGTACTTCTAGAATATAACTGCATGGCTCTGAGGATACATGTATGCAACTAATGGAAGCCAACGAATTCTTATGCTTTCCATTGGGAGCCATTACAAGTTTCATAGTGACTTTCTAGGCTAGAATAATGATATGCAGAAGTTTAGCAATCAGGTAGGTTCTGGGGTAACAATCATTACAAACTAGTTTGGCATTTTGAGCTCACTTGTGGAAGCTACCCAATAGAATTGATAGTAGAGACTGATTCCATCACTAGACAATCTAAACAAGGCCAATCTGATGAACTCTGTGACAAAAATGAAACTACATCAATACTCTATTCTTTCCAGTTTATTTTTTAATTATTTCTCAGCTCTCCTGTACTTCATGAATTTCTTACACAAACATATTTCTTTATTCCAGAATTGAACTAAGATAAATCAACAAATTCTTGATCAAGCTGTTTGTATGTATAAGTACCTTACTCTGCTCAACCCTCCTCTTCATCTCCTCTTCCTCTTCCTTTAGATTCTCCAACTTTAAGGCAGCTGACGAGGCTCCTGAAGTCGTCACAGCACTGACAGTGTTACTGGAATTCTTGGCAGCTTGGTTTAGACTGCAAATTGTTTTTAAAAAGTAACAGGTAGATTTGATGGTATTTCAAAATTAGGAAATAAGATATGTTTGATATGGAAAATTTTCTTAATAATCAAGGTTTGAGCTGTTATTGTGAGGTTTAAGATTGGCACTCTGGATGCAAACATCCATGTGATACTACATTTCCTGTGGAGTGGGAAGCCCAAACTGTTTTAACAGCAGTTGGTATTGTGACCTGGGAGACAAGTTAAGAGGTCATTCCCAAACGTGGGAATTTCCCTGTAGCTGATTGTCAGGCTGTCCACTTGTATCAACATTAAAGGTAGCAGCCTGCCCCCAGCCTTTTGTTCTATCCGGGCAGTCACTGTAATTAATAAAGACATTGGACGGAACTTGCCTCTGCCTCATCCTTACGAACGCAGATTCACATGTTTGTGTAGTGTAATGTTTTGAGTGCTAGACTAGAACTAGGGAGGATTGAATTCAAATGTTGGCTCATTGAGAAAGCGTATTGCACAGGAGAATAGCCAATAGCATCCAGTTTTATTCTGCATAATTTGGCAATTTCATGCAATCCAAATTTAAGGGTAAATCACCAAATTTAGATGGTACAAATTTTGTAGGTCTCCTGTTAAAAATAAAAGGGCTAAATTAATTTCCCCAAGACATAAAACAAGCCAAGAATTCCAGTCCCCCCTCTTCTAGTAACATCACTATCACATTCTTGTAACACTTGGATACAAACCCTAATCGAAAAAAATCTTGTCCAAGCTTATTGAGTGGCTGTGGGTTGTTTTATTTTACTCTAACTTATTTCACACTGTTGTGAGAGTAAAAGGGGAGGGGAAGAAACCTATCTGCTTCTTTTGATTGTTTAGAAATAAGGCAGGGTGAAAAGTCAGGATTGGGACACTTAAGAGATTCCTTCATAACATACGAATATAACATTATTACAACTCAAGTCATTAAGTTGGCAACAACTCTCCCTTTTAGTCTTTGGCATGGCTTGGATGGCAAAGGAGCACTATGGGCATTGATGGACAGTCATGTTCTTTTAAGTAAATGGAATGTGAATTATACCTATCTACAGATGGAAAGTTGCAACTAATCAGTATTATTTCTAATGCTCAATAATGTGTTTTCATCTTAAGAGACTTCCCCCCATCACTCCCTTTCAAAGTTTTCATTGATCCTTTCCTCCCCTTCCTTTTCCCCCCTATTTCATTCATGTTCTCCAGTACCGGCTTTTGATGGTGTTCCAATCCAGACTAAGTTTCTGAAGGTTCTTTTTGTGTTTCAGGATAAGAGGTAGCTCCTCCTAGAAGAGATTGGGATGAAGGAGTTAGGGTCGGTTCACACTATCATAAACTCCCATAAGTACGAACCCCAT
Organism: Pareas carinatus; assembly: GCA_032468095.1. Lineage (NCBI taxonomy): Eukaryota > Metazoa > Chordata > Lepidosauria > Squamata > Pareidae > Pareas > Pareas carinatus. Next base: position 113,518 of record JANHFO010003302.1, read on the forward strand.
CAGTAAATTTTAACTAATAAATTTTTAAATAGCCTTTAGATACACCCACATATAATAATCCTAATGATAACTAACAATAATAAAAATGCCAAATCCAGTCTAAATATTTGCCTGCCTGTTTTATTATTATACGAGCAACCAGAATTATAATACTGTAATATGTTACAATGGCAGGACACAGTAGCAACAAAGGTACTTTGAAATATCTGCAAGAAATACCATTTGCCTGCAACCAAGAACTGGTGGGAATCACAAAATAGACAAGCAGAAAACGAAAAAGTTAAAGTGCCCTGGTACTTTAGAATTCAAATAGACAAGCACCTGTCATATAATGTCTCAGATTTAACAATTGTTGATAAGAAAGATTTTAAAAAGTCTGGATAGTGGATGTGGCAGTACCTGGAGACAGGAAAAGAGAAAAGAAAGAACTGCAGAAAATCACAAAATTGAGAGACCCACAAATAAAAGAACAACTATAGCAAAAGAAAACAAAGATAATACCAGTGGCATCTTGGGTGCAATTGCAAAACATCTGGAACACCACTTGTACACCATTGGCATTGATAAAAATTACTATGAGTTTAATTGCAAAAGGCAACTTTATTTGGGACAGGTAACATCCTGCAGTGATACTTATTAAACAACTCTTGCCTAACCTGGCTCCTTGGGAGACTCAGTAGGTAGATAAAAATACCAAGTCCAGTTAAAACATCTGGATGACTGCGGGACCGACCATAACAATAAGCTTTATGAGGGCTGCATGGCACTAGAAAATGCTTTCATTGACCAGTGAGGAAATGCCATTAATTTAAGCTCCTGCTTGCTTGTAATCTACATAAAACAGCCTATTTCTTATGTTTCCAGGTTTTCTGTCCATTTTATTCTTTTTCTGACTTTAATATCATGATGGCCCTTACAAGGACTCTGTATGAGAATTTCCACCATAGCCAGGCTTGTTATTTATTTGTTAGATTTATATCCCACCCTTTCTCCAGGAAGCCAAGGGAATGCACATAGTAGTCTTTTCTCCAATTTTTTCTACAATCATTCCATGAAGAATATTGAGTTGAGAAACAGTGAGTGGCATAAGCACATTCAGTGAGCTTTCATGGAACGAGAATGGATTTGGTTCTCCTGAGGCCTCGGGGGGCTTCTTACCTATTATACTTTTCTTACATTTCAACAGCAGAATCAGTTAGTGGTCTTTTTTCTGGCACCCTGACAGGAAATGCCTGTTTCCTGATTTCGCTTAAGTTAGAAAGTCAAGCATGACAACATAGTTATTTCCAATGCATATTGGCCCTTAACTATAGCTGTGAGCAGCCTTACAAATTGAAACAATCTTTTAATTTTGTTTTTTTCTTGTAAATGTACAGCCAAAGTTTCCCCCAGCTCCTAAGTTACAGCAGCTTTTGCCCATTTGTTAGGAAGGACTCTGTGGCTGGGTTCCTGAAGCATTCCATCCTCAATAATTGAACCATAGTTTACTGCATGAATTGCACTGTGGCTGGACAAATTGAGATAATGCTGGGGTGAATTAAACATGGAAATAGGAGTGAAGAGAAAAGGGATGAAAGATTATGCTGGTTTATGGCTGTGGTAAAGGTTTAATTTGATTTGAGATTAAAGATACCTCACTCAGTTTATTCAGGGGTTGTAGGACATCTCGTTCGAGAGTCATTTCAAACTCTGCGAGGATCCTGGCCAGTGTGCTTTGAATGCAGCAACTCATTTCTAGAGCTTTCCTAGAAGCAAAGAAGAAAGAAAGAGTTGAAAAACTTGACTTGGAAGTGAATAGTATCAATGTGTTGTAACACCTCTGGGGACTAACATACAATACAGTTTTTCTTCTTTTGTTTCCTGATTTTGAGTCCTGATTTACATCCTTTAACAACTGCTTCTTCCTAAACAATGAGCAACAGCCTTCTTCCCATATCCAGCATTTTGTCTTTATCTTTATTTAGATAAAGATAAAGATTTTCTAGATGTGTTGCATTGAAAGTCCTGGGCAATGAATCAAGGGCATCAAATTGGGAAAACCGTTTATGCTTCAATTAGTTTGCCACAAATTCTAACCTCTACAATTATTGCTAGGTACATTTCAATTTCTCTGATATGTATCCCATCTTTTTGCCCTGAGGATATATAAGACTGAGTGCAAAAAATAAGCAGCTGAAAAATCTAATTTAAAAGGGGTAAAATCTCAACTCATTCCAATTGAAAAGGATAAAAGGTGGAGCCCTGAGCATAATTCCCAAAGAAATACATTCCAGAATTTGGAATTACTTGGGTGATCGGAGATACAAGTCAGTTTATGCAACCAGCAACTCCATCCTTGATATTCATTTTCTAAATCATATGCTTGTTGAGTAGCAGATACAGGTATTTGACACTGATAAACCCCAAAGACTGCTCTGCAGTTTCAGGTAGGCTGAACAGTCCTGGCTCAGCTTCAGTTGATAATGGTAACGAGACATCCATATATTAATTGTGGAACCGCTTGTAAATAATACTTTGTTTTTTGTGACATGATGTGACTGTTACTGAAAAAGAGTCTGCGGTTTGCTCTTTTGTGATATTGCAGAGAGGAAGCCAAGGGAATGCCAGCAGGGTAAGTATTGCCTCTTAAGGGCTGAGGAGTAGAATTTAAGGCTGCATTAGCAGATTTGTGCATATCTCTTATATGATGAGACTTTCACTTCTTCATGTCATTCCTGTGTGTTCTTACAATTGCTCTGGAAGAATAAGAGTTTCTTTGAAACAGATCTGAAGGCTTGTGCAAGTCGGTGCAAGGGGAAAGGGAAATGGCCTTCCTCCCACTCAACAACCAGAAATGGCTTCTGCTAATAGAAGTGTGAGAATCAATTTGATGTAGTGATTAAGGCAGTAGATTAGAAACCATGAGTTCTAGTCCCACTTTAGGTATGACGCAAACTGGTTGACCTTTAGTCAGTCACACACTCTCAGCCCTAGGAAGCAGGAAATGGCAACCACTTCTAAAATCTTGCCAAGAAAACTGCAAGTCTTGTCCAGATAATCACTAGGAGCCAAAAACTGATGTGAAATCACCCTCAACTCCTCCCCCAAACAAACACCCACTTATTGCAGAAGTGGATTTCACCTAGTGAAAACTAGATCCACTCTATGTTTTTGCTGCTTTATCCTGTAGTACCCTAGCGCTGTGTAGAAAGTTACTCCAGAAATACAGAATATAGTCTAATGCAGATTTCATAATAGGCATGGTTCTTAAAATACATGGCCAACAAGAAAAAGCATTATGGTGGAGGAAAACTGGCAGAAGAAGCTCAACTTGCCATATACTTCTGTGCAAGTGGATTACGACGTTAATATTAATTACACAGATGCTGGAAAAAACAAAACCAATTCAGTCAGGATATTCATGCAAAGGGCATTTCCAAATTAAAAAAGAAAATATGATTTTGTGAACTGTAGAAAAGGAAACTTTATAGGAGCCTCAAAGATAACAAACCAGTCTATATGTTCTTCGGTTATGAAGAACACTGTGTGGTCTTTCACTCATAAAATGTAGGAATTCTTACCCAAGACTTGAATCCATGTCTAATTCCTTAAAACTTTCAGCCATGGTGACTGATAATGCCATCAAAGGTAACTTTTTCTATAGAAAAAAGGGAAAAAAATAAGAAAAGTCCATGAACAGACAAGGAAAATACCTATACAAGCTAAGAGTTGGTAATTATAGTTATTAAATCTCTGACTTCTTGCCTACATTATGGGTTCTTAGCAGGATATGGCTTTCTTCTATTTCTTACAATTGGCTTAACAGCATATAATAACTTTCTCACCATCAACAGTTTACCTTAATTGTGATATTAGATTTTTTTTAGGCCAAGATAATTCATTAAATCCTGTGGGCAGTATATGTGCATATACTGGGTATATCTCCTAATTAGTGAAATGTGGGCAACAGTATTTTGGTTTCCAGGCAATGTTCAAATTAAGGGTCCTACCTTATGAATGAAAAGACCAAGATATAGGTCAGAGAGTATGAATTAGTGTCATTTATACTGCGGTAGTTGCATAGGAAATAAAAGTCCAAGGGCTTGTGATAGTTCCATGTTATACTCTGGTAAATGTTAATAATGGAAGAACCAGTGATAAGTTTTGGTAAGAAAAATTTTGCAACATTCTACATGCATTTTATCTTAAGGGAGAAAAATATTCTGCCAAGCAACTAGAATAGTACAGAAACGTCTGGGAAAAAGAGTGACTGGGCCATTGAAGACCCAAGTCCCAAATATGGTACCTGTTGAGTACTGAAAAAGATACTCTATGGTTATGAAATATATTTATGGCAAATATATAAGAAATATTGGAATGACATTAGATATTGGTTGGGGATATAAATATATGTGTACCTTAGTATGCAGATCTTTTGTCTGAGAATCTCAATTATCACTAGAAGAGAATATTCATAGCCTATGATTGAACTGAACAGTCCTTGATGTTCTCTGAGCTTGGTTGTTTGCTTGCATATATTTCATTACCAGATTAGGTATAACATCTTCAGTACTAGAAGGTAAGCTGTTGTTTATTGCTTGCTTGTCTGGGAAACTATGAGTATCCTAAACCAAGTTAAATCCAAAAACACTAGGGAATTCCTGGATATTTGGCACCCAGACAAACAAGCCATCAACATTTTCACACCATTTAAGAGAGACTACAAAAAAGCTAAGATGGAAACAAAAAAAGAACACCTCTTATCACTAATTAATATCCATATAAGCAGAAATTAACAACAGACAAACAATCAAACAGTAAATAATACCCTAATCAAGGAAGTACCAAGGAGGAAACAGCACTCCCGTCAACACTAACAGAGCAAGCTACTAACGCCGCTCTTTTCTAGCAACAAAATGTCTCCAGGTAAGCAGCCAAGCTCAGAGAACACCAAAGAATTCTAAGTATTGATAAATATGGATCTGAAAATCAATATTCAAAGACCATATAGATGTGTTCAACTGTAAAACCTGAGTGAAAGATTGTACATTACAAATAAATGGTGAAAACAATAGCAAACAGATGAATTTTTGTATTTTGGTACAATTGTTATTTAAAGACAAGAAATCAAATGGAGAAATTTTATGAATGCGAAAGGGGGTAGATAGTACATGGGTTGTTGTGAGGAATGAATGTTGGCCACACAAGGAAAGACCAATTCAGTATAGAAAGATGCAACTGCAGACTTTGTTATAGAGAATTGAGAGTTGGAAATGTCAGGAGAAACAAAAGTTGAATGCAATGGAAATGGGGTATTTAAAACTTGTGCAGGATAAAAGAAGACAAAATATGGTCAAGAATGGATAGGTGACGAAATAATGCTGATTGAATGCAAAAGTGAGTGGTCAACAAAAGTAAATTGAGATAAGTTGGTCATACTGAAAGAATGAATGATGACTAACTTGCAAAACAGATATGCAATGGAGGAACGAATGGGCTGAGGAATACCAAGATTTGATGAAGTTGATGAGATTCTAACAAAAGTATTTTTCAATTTAATCTTTATTTAATTTCATCTAAGGTTTTTCAATTCAATCATTATTTTTTTCAATTTAAAGAACAGAAAGTAATATACAAAGCACTGTGTGGGTATGGAGGCAACAGGTCAGAAAAAACAGAAAGGTATGGAGAGATGCACTAAACTGTGAACTAATCTTAGTTACGTTTCTTTTTCTGAAACCCTATCCTTAATTTCTTTGGCTTTCTATTAGTCCTTTTCTAAACTATGCATAATTTATGCCAAAAGGGAACATTGTGATAAATATGTAGGTAAGTATGATGGGGGTATGGTAGTTCATTAACTGCATGAATAGAACAGAAATACAAAAGCCTTTTCTTTAAATGATAATTATACATACTCTACTCCCGTATGTATTTTAAACAGTGAAATAGGTTAAAGAGGAAATTACATAATTTGGCATGACTGATTTAAAGCTTAAGGTTATCATCTTAAAATATTTTTGATGGTGGCATAATGAGGCACAGACATGGGTAAATATACCATGGATTTTAAGATAGGACATTACTGGTGCTACAGTGGACCAATTTATATCTTAGCCTAAAATTTGTAATCAGCTGAATGGCAAATGTGTCTGTATTGTCCCACTGGCTATACCCATGAGGGGGTGCATGCTGCTAAAAAATGTCCATAGCTTGGCTAGTTGAACTTAGTGATTAGTACTCTGGATTTACTGTATTCACTCAAAAGCTAGAGATGCAAAATAAGAACAAACTGAAAATGATTCATTACTTCATCCTCTGTTTTTTTTTAGCTAGAAGAAAGAAGATGAAAACAATATTTCTAAAGGATATGAAGTTAAAAAGTATTACAGGTTTGAAGTAGACAAGTAATTTCTTAAAGTAGTGAGAGAGTTATAAATGAATGAATTTATTTGTGAATAAAAAAAGCAATGGATTCTCTTGCTTTTTTACCATTTTTATTTTACCATTCCTCAAAGGAATGCGGGCAGTCTGTTATTGTTCTCTCTTTATTTTGTCAGAAGATTCTGTATAGTATGTTAGTCTGAAAAGGGTAATTGACTAGTGTACTCCTTTCTTCCTTTCCATACCTATTTAATCACAGAAGCAAAAGAAATGCTGAATAAAAATAACAAATAAGACATTTGAATTTTGCCTGTATTTAATTCCAAAGCAGATTATGAAAACTGTATTGAGATAAGCAAAGAGATTGTATCACCTAGTTATATCTGCCCATGGGCAAGATACAATAATTCTGTTCAATGTCATATTCCCTTGAATAGGATTATGATTATGATCCACAGGGCATGTTAATCTCCAGGACACCTTCTCTCCTTCTTCCTTTGATAACTTACAATGGACTTTTACAATAGATACATGAGAATGTAGCTTCCATAATTTTTAGCTAGCATACCCAATAGTGATATTGGCTGAAGATTATGGGGGTTTAATTCAATGTATCCAGAGGATATCAGATACTAGAAGACTATTTTAGGAGTCTCTCTATCTGCAAGGCAAAGGAACTCAAATCTCGGAAATCATAATATAAATGCTACAGATAAAACTATGGATTAATATTATACAATTTAAACTCCCAAATTTCTTTGCTCTCCTGGAGATCTGCATAGGAGCTATACAATAGCAATGCGGGATCAGCACTCAAAGCAGGAGCCATGGAGAGGAAACAATGCATTGGCATAAATTACTGTGTGCCCATTGCAGTTTTTTTCTCAGCCTAGAATCGTGTCAGCTTCTGAAAAAGGTGAGATGGAGGAAGAAAAATGTTTTATAATTGAGAACTAGCATGAAGCACCAAAAATATGCTGCCCATATATTGTTAACTAAGGTCTAGAAAGAACCAAAAAAAGGAAGGAAAAATGAGATTTACCACCCGTTTGTCCAGTTCCGCCCCGTATTGCCCCTGGAGGCAAGCCACAAGCCTCTTGTGTACATTGTGTGCTGCCCGTTTGACTGGTTCAATTCTCTGTTCAGCCTAAAAAGAAAGTTAAACAGTTAGATGAGAAGAAATAAGGGGAAATGCATTTCCTATGCATCCACTGTGGTTCCCCATACATAATATATGTCCGTGTGCATATACTGTATATGGACATGGCTTTGGTGAACACCCTTTGTTTCATCTTGGCCAGACTGTCACTCTCAAATTTATTTGTTTAAATTTTTTTAACTGGTTATTATTATATGAGCCACTCGGAGTTTTTAGGAATTGGGGAGCATGCGCATGTTTGAAAGCATACTCCGAATGATCTGATCCTCTTCCCCTTTTTGGAGATTGTGATTACATTACATTCATTTGTGGCACTTCCAGTCATAGTGTTTATTTATGTAGCTACCCTTCTTATTGTCAGAATTTTACACTGAATTCAAATATTGTGGGGTTTTTTTCTAGACTTTTTATGCCAGGAAAAAAGCCCCCGTTAAGTAGAGAAAGGCCCAATGACTTTGGGATGTCTTGTGTGATGGCACTGAGAATCATCCATCTGAAAGACAGTTCACAATGCAATTGCAGCTGTGCATGTTCTAAAGTTTTGCTAGTCTGAGTTGTTTCATTAATGTTTTGCATCTTCTGGAATGTTCCCTCCCCTAGGACAGTGTAACTGTCATAAATACATGCCAGTTGCCAAGCGCCCAATGGAGACGATTGCATGAAGCTTGCATAACACAGCTTACTAGCAGGCCTGGATTATATTGGGAGAGGATGATTCCAGTCCAAAATTGTCTTGTGATTCAGACAGAGAAGGAAAACGAACTGCTCTCTAAGACAAGCGACGCCTTCTCTGCCAGCACAGGGCAACAGGTAAGCACATGCCCACAGATGAAACCCAGTGCCTCACCTGGAGTAAGTCTTCAGGCAAGTAATCCGCTGGTTCTTGGACTCTGGAGAAGGAGGAGGAGCAATGGAAGAAAGAGGTCACCAACACACTTGCACATTAACTTTATATTATTTCAATAATGTCTATAAGACACCTTCTTGCATGTTAGATTAGCATTACACTTTCAGTAAATTAGTAGGGTTGTTTGTAAAACAGATTTACTCCTGGGATAGAAGAATAGAAACAGAATTTTCTAGGCTCTTAGTTGTCACTAACAATATACCTGGTTAGCATTCAGAAAAAACAGAAGCCATGGAGAAGAGTGGGGACAGTTGTACCCAGTTATTCAAACATGTTGATACACAATGGAAGGGGTCTTGGACAGCTGCAACATGTCAGGCAAATGCAGACTTAGAATTTTTAAATATTAGTTGTGGTTTATGTTGTGTCCTGGGCAGTCCGGGACGGCATTCTAGAATGTGGGAATGCCCCCGTCACTGATTGGCAGGCTGCCCAATTGAATACTCTTAAAAGGGGACAGCCTGCCCACAGTAACCGTTCTTACTTGCAGCCACAATGTAACTAATAAAGGTGTTGAACCGAGCCAGCCTCTCCCTTGTCCTTACGAACCCCAGATCAATGTGGATCAAACACTGGCGTCAAAATGGACCACAGGACTACAGGCAAACAGGCAACCTTACTGAGCAATCGAATCTATTGCACCGCCAGAGTCAACTGAAGCCGCGGTAGACAAAGCTGAGGCACGCCAAATTCAAAAAACTGGAAGAAAAGTTGCAGTGAGCATGGCCGCCTTGATCACAACCACAGCACCATTCAACCCTTCTACAGAATCATGAGATGCCTACATGGAGCGCTACGAGTGCTACCTATGACTGAACAATCTACTCAACTTCCCAGATGTGAAAATGACGACTCTGTTCCTGAGTCAGTGCAGAACGGCAGCATTCGACGGGGCACGCACAGTCGCCACACCCGAGCCATCCTACTCGATCCCTTGGAAGGAACTGAGGGACACACTGAGGAATCACTTCACCCTGGCACCAGCAAAAATGGTGAAAAGATTTGAACTTTGCCACCACAGACAGAAACCTGACGAAAATATCAATCAATTCGTCAGCGTCCTCCGAGCCATCACAGTCCAATGCGAATTTGCTGACCTGAGCGAAAATCTCATGTACCAATTCATTTATGGCCTGAGAGACAAAGTCATCCAAAAAGACTGATGGTGAACCCAAAGATCACACTCAAGGTCGCCATTGAAGAGGCCCGCGTGTCTGAGACACCAAACATGGAGGCCACCCAAATAGCAAAAATCTCGGGACGAGGACCTCTCCACCAAAGCGCAAGCTGTGCACCAGAGCCACCAAAGCGACACCAACTCTGACAGCAACACCAACAAAGAAGTGCACCACACATCAAAGCATGGAGAAGGGAACAGCCACAAGTGCTCTGGTTGTGGGGGAGCCCACACACGAGCTGTCTGCTGATTCCAGGACGCAATAAGCCATAAGTGTGGCAAGAAGGGCCACATTAACAGGGGCCACATTTAACAAGAACCATGGATCGCTCTCCCTGGTGAAGAGACTGTATATCGTCAGGCAACTACATAGGCCCAGCCAGGGGCACTCGAGCAAGAATCACCACGAGACAAGGAGGAGCGAAAACTAACCATCGGACACCTACCAAACAACGGTTGCTAGGAACAGCGATGCTGAGACAAGGAAGCTGATGGTTACCATCAACGTCTGGCAAAACCTCCGTGTATGAAAATTGACACAGGGTCGGTAGTCACCATTATATCATGGCAGACCCTGAAGGCAGTGAAACCAACCCTGCATCGGTTGGACATCAAGAGAATGACAACAACCTTAAAAGACTACCAGGGCAACAGTTTCCCAGTCCTAGGGCGCATCGACATCCCAGTAAAATACCACAAGTTCAACGGAACCCTGTCGGTCACATAGTTAAAGCCAACCTTCCCAC
>JANHFO010003302.1:123969-136827 GCA_032468095.1 Pareas carinatus
AAGCCAACCTTCCCACCCTCCTCGGCCTAGATTGGTTCAAGGCCCTAGGCCTTGGAGTGACCGGGATCCACTCAGTGCAACCATCCAGCATCGACAACCTGATCTGGGAATTTCAGGACTCTTTAACGGCAACCTAGGCAAGTACCAGGGGACCCCGATCTCCTTTAACCTAGACCCCACTGTCAACTCTATTAGACTCAAACCACGCCGGGCTCCACTAGCACTAAAGCCACACATAGTCACAGAACTAGACAAATTAATTAAACAGGAAATGCTAGAACTGGTTGACCACACTAAGTGGGAAACCCTCATTATAACCCCCCTCAAGAATGACGGCTCAATCTGCATCTGCATGGATTACAAGTGCACGCTCACCAAGGCTTTGCAACAGAGCGCCTATCCGGTTCTCATTGTCCAGCATCTACTGCACTCCCTGGAGCCAGGAAAAGCCTTTGCAAAACTTGATCTGGCCCAAGTGTACCAGCAGCTCCCTGTAGATGGTACTACAGCAGAACTCCAAACCATCATAATTCACAGGGGTGACTTTAAGTATAACCAGTTACAATTTGGAGTCAGTGTAGCCTTGGGGATTTTCCAAAGTGTAATGGAATGACTGTTACAGAAAATTCCCGGGGTTGTCCCATATTTCAATGACGTGCTCATTATGGCGAAGTATGAAACCCAGCTTCAAGAGCGCCTTAGAGCTGTCCTAGTCTGTTTTTGGTGGGCGGGACTACACTTGAAAAAAAAAGTAAGATTGGCATCCCAGAAGTAGACTTTCTGAGATACCGGATCGATGGCAGGGGCATACACCTCACCATGAGTAAAGTCAAAGCCATCAGAGATGCCCCAATCCCCATAACCAAACAGGAGCTTCAGGCTTTTCTGGGACTCCACAGCTTCTACAATAGCTTCCTAAAAGGAAAGGCAACTGCAGCCGACCCACTCCACAGATTCCTAGCTAAAATCAAACCCTGGAAATGGGGTCAACAAGAGGAAAGAGCATTCAGCACAGTAAAAAACCACCTCTCAGCAGACACGTTTTTAATCCACTACAACAGCACACTACCCATTGTGTTAGTGTGCAATGCCTCCTCATTTGGAGTCAGGGCAGTCCTCAGCCACAGACTCCCCCGTGGCGAGGAGGTACCTATCACCTTCTACTTCCGAATGCTGTCAAAGGCAGAACGAAATTACAGCCAGTTGGATCGGGAGGCCCTAGCACTAGCAGCTGGAATCAAACGGTTCCATGAGTACTTGTTTGGTAGGTACTTTGAATTAATCATGGGCCACAAGCTCCTATTAGACTTAATAGCAGGGGACTGTCCAATGCCCCAAGTCCTGTCCCCCTACCTAACAAGGTAGACTATCTTCCTACCAGCCTATGACTACACCCTGGCACACAGGCCCAGGACAGAACTGGGTCATGCAGATGACCTCAGCCAATGCCTGTTGCCAAGCAATGACACCCATGAGACGGAGGAAGAATCGGTGCTGCTAATTAACTGTCAGGACTCGGGGCTGACCACATCTGCTGAAGTGGCCAAGCAAACAGCCATCGACCCCATAATCTGCAAAATACTCTTTTGGGTGCAAAGGGGGTGGTTGGAGGACAGCGGGAACAAAGGGGTCCGCCTGTACAAATTGAGAAAAAAAGAATTGGCATCCCATGGGGGAGAGAGGGTGGTCATCCCCGCAAAACTATAGAAAAAAGTACTTGCCATGATTCACAAGGGGCACCCTGGGATAGTTAGAATGAAGAGACTCACCCGCAGTTATGTCTGGTGGCCCGGGTTAGACAAGGACATCCAGGAGTGGGTCACAAAAGGCCAGCCCTGTCAGCAATCCCACCGCATACCCCCAAAAGCACCAACACGGGAATGGGAGAGGCCAAGAGAACCCTGGTCGAGGGTCCACAATGACCTGGCAGGAACATTCCAGAGGCACACATTCCTAATCACCATGGACATGTACTCAAAATGGTTGGAAATCTCCACCATGCGCTGCATCACGACTAAGCCATAGTCAAACCCCTACGCGCATATTTCGCGATGCATGGCCTCCCCAACACCCTAGTATCTGACAATGGGCCCCAATTCACCGGAACCCCATTCGTGGAATTCCTAGCAGGCCTGGGGATCCGCCACGCACTCACCACCCCCAGAAACCCCCGCGCAAACGGCCAGGATGAACGCATGATCAGGTCCATCACAGAAGCCCTTGGATGTCTGGGGTTGGGAGACTGGCAAGAGAGGGTGGATGAATTCTTAGCCTGGCAGCACATCGCACCCTGTGAAGTTACCGGCAGAAGCCTGGCAGAACTACTAATGGGCAGCAAGCTGAGGTCGGTCCTAGACCGCCTAAACCCGTGTTATGCACCACAAAAGGAAAGGGACAACCCTGGCAACACTAGGACCTTTAAAATAGGAGACTTGGTATTTGCAAAGAACCTGAACCAAAGGCCTCTGTGGGTGGAGGGAGCAATCTCAAAAATCATAGGGCCCAAATCCTATGTGATGGGCCTTGAAGATGGCCGATCCTGGAGGCGGCACATAGACCAGTTCAGGGGCCGCCTCCAAAACACTCCCGAAAGGCACTTCAGCGCCACCCCCAACCAATCTAACGACCACATTTCTCCCTTCCTAGGGACCGAAGGCAGGGGATATGCACTGGACTTATCTGGTGAAATCGGAGAACACCAACTCGACTGCAAGAATCCACCTTCAGCCAAGGCAGCGCCCGGAGGCGTCTAGGAGCTTCCAATAAGAGCTCCAGAGCCTTCTATGAGCACGCCCTCTCCTTCAGCCACCGCCCTTCCGACTCAACCGCGGAGATCCGGTCGGGCTTATAAACACCCCACCTATCTGCATGATTACATATGCAGATTGAGTGAAAAGCCATCTGAGTAGGGAGGGATGTTGTGTCCTGGGCAGTCCGGGAGGGGAGGGTATTCCGGAACATGGGAATGTTCCAGTTGCTGATTGACAGGCTGCTCAATTGAATATTCTTAAAAGGAGACAGCCTGCCCGCAGTAACTGTTATTCCTCGCGACCACACTGTAACCAATAAAGGTTTTGAACACAGCCAGCCTCTGCCTCGTCCTTACAAACCCCAGGTCCACGTGGATCTAACAGTTTAATTCTTACAATCCAACCTGAAGTTGAATGTAGGCCCAAGGCCTATAAATGGCAACATCGGGAAACCGCAACAACCTCAAAATTTAGCCTTGGTTCCATTTGAAAAAAATTGTTTCCAGTGCTCTGGAAACTGAGTCTGGAAACTGCTATTTCAACAACACAATGCTATTTTGAGGGAAACTGGAACACTTCCCGGATTCTGCAGCACCATTCTTGCCACTGGCAAACAAAATAGTAAAGATGCCCTCAGGTCAAACTTGGCTCCAGTTGACTCTATGTATATAATTGCTTTGCAATCATCTTGATTGCGGAGATGGCTTGCCATTATTACTGACTCCCAGACAACCTGCTACTCCAGACTAGCCTTCCGCTGTGATGTTTCTGCTGATCTTCTACCACAGCTACAAGCTCTGCTTAGCCTTTGAGTCCACACAGAATCAGCCAACTGTCCCCATTAGAGGAGGCCCATCTGAGCATGCAAGATGCCCAAAGTTCAAAATATTATCAGAACATCCATATTGAATTTTCTGTGTGAAATCTCTATTCTCCACATTCAATTCAAGTCTTTTAAAATAAAATAAGATAAGATATTGTGCTTCTTATTTCAAAACTTAGTACCTTTTCAAATCTGTTCAGAACACATGAAAAAGATCATGGGCCGAAGGCTTGCAGAGAGCTTCCCTGTGTACAATAAAGCAGGAGGTGTGGGTTGTGCCATTTATCAAAAATTGTTACACGCACACCGCAAGCTCTATCCTCTCTGCGTTGATGTTGGGGATTGATAGATAATTTCCCCACTAGCTGCTAACAGTCAGGAAGAGAGAGACTCGGAGTGTTTAACCATAACATGTTAAATGGTTGAGTTTGCATAACATGTCCTATACAGAAGCAATGCAAGTAGGCCTTCGCTTACAACCACATCTGAGCCCAAAACTTCCATTCCTAAGCAGTTGTTAAGAGAGTCATGCCCCATTTTACAACATTTTGTGCCATGGTTGTTAAAAGGAATGGCTGCAGTTATTAAGTGAATCATGAATTGTTAAGCAAATCTAACTTCCTTCATTGACTTCGCTTGTCAGAAGCTCTGTAGGACAGAGGTTTTCAAACTTTTTCAAGCTGTGGACCCCAAAATGTACCGTTGCTCCATGGCGGACCCCATTCCCACAAACTCAATTAACTACTAATTGACAATTCATGTATATTACTTTTTCCAAATATTTCTTGACGTGGCTGTGGATCCCCTGGCAACTTGACACGGACCCCAAGAGGACCACGGACCCCCGTTTGACAACCTCGGCCCTAGGAAGGTTGGAAATGACAGTCCCAGGATCCTGGGATGTGGCAACCATTGTGAACACATGCCTTGTTGCCAAGCACCCAAAGTTTGATCACATGACTGTGGAGATGCTGCAACAGTCATAAGTGTGAGAACTGGTCATAAGTCACTTTTTTATATACGTAAAGACTATTTCCCTTAAAAGACTGTGATAAAAATATATGTTGCATCATCTTCAATATCTTTTCACTGGATCCTTTTATCATCCCTGTGCCCTAACTATTATGGATTTCTTTATCATAATGTAAAGAAATCTATAGCTATATATCTCCCTGTCCATGTCTGTCTATCTATTTACATTACCATAAAGAAATCCATCTATCTCTCTATCTCTCCATCTCTCTTTCTTTCTCTCTTTCTCTCTCTCTTTCTCTCTCTCTTTCTCTCTCTCTTTCTCTCTCTCTTTCTCTCTCTCTTTCTCTCTCTCTTTCTCTCTTTCTCTCTCTCTTTCTTGATTCAGCTAGGGTGAATTCTTTATGTTTTAATGTTAAATTTATTTGATATTTAAATCATTTTTTCCTTTTTTGTAGCCAATTTTTTCATTTTTCATTTTTTAATTTTTTTGTTAGTGTTAGACACTTTTTTTCTATTTTTCTGCTTCACATTTTATTCTTGAGGATAAAACAAAATAAATACATATTAAAAGGATTTGCTTTTCAGGAGGCCTTCAACAAGTTGTAACTCAATTGCCATTTTTAATCAAACAGAACGAAAATAGTGATAATAACATTCATGGGCAGTAACCATGCAAATTAAATTTAAATTAAAGTTAAAATAAAATAAATCAAACCTGCTCTCTCCTCTGCATCCTGTCTATTTTGGACTGTATGGCTGCATGCAAAGCAATATATCAATGTGCTGCTTAATCTTGTTCATATGTATGTTTTTATCTGGCTGTTCACCGTCCTGAGTCCTTCGGGAGAAGGACGGTATACAAATTAAAATGTAACAATAACAATAACAATAATAATGATGATGATGATGTTGTAACTTGGAGCAATTATTAAATGATTGTTAAGCCGAGGACGGCCTGTACTTCAGTCTAGGAATGGGTTGTGTGGGCAGCAGTTTTTTTTATTGAAAGAGTGTTCTGCCAACTCAAGAAGTGGATTCTTACATTTTACCTTTTATCCTCTGCTTTCTGAAAAAAAGGGAGTCAGGAAAAGGTGGCTAAGATGACTCCAATAGCTATAGATCTATTCACCCGTTGCTGATGAGCTGAAAATTACTGTTCTAGCACTGTAACATGTCATCTTATGCGGGGGGGGGGAGACCCCCCACTTTAGATAGATGCTCTGCTAAAACCCAAGTATCATCATGTTAATAGTTTTGTAGCTTAATTGCTGCTGCATTGTTGAAAGAATATTCACAGTGTTATATCTCCAACCATCCTGGGGAAATGATTAATGCTTCACCTTGCATTTTCTTTAATTGTTTCATGACTGATCCCAATGGCATTTTAATGAAAGTTGCAAACAAAGAATAGCTAAACTAAAAACATGTTATTAACATGGCTGCTTGTTTTATGCAACAACAGCAGTACTTAAGTGTCCTTTATGAAATTAGCCTAGATGAGCAAGTCTGCAAAGATCCTCCTCACCCCCGTCTTGGAATAGGATGAGTAACTTCGCAAGAACTAGACAGGGAAGACTGGAAAAGCAGCTTCAGAACTCCCGAGAGAACCCTGCCCTATCTCTACTGATGTCATATGCCTGTCTTTTCAAGTGTACCATAAGCCATCAAATTTCTCTGCACTTCCGGTCTAAAAAACAGCTGAAACGAAGTTAAGAAGAGACCTCCTCATCCCATCTCCATGGAATAGGCAACCAGGTGCCCTTACGTTTTGGAGCAGAGCTTCAAAAGCCCCATTCAGCGTGACCAAGAGCCAGGGATTACAGACATTATAATCAAAATATTCAAAAGACACTAAATTGTTTATCATTGGGCTAGTGTAATGGTTTGTCACTGGGAGACCAAAAGGAAAACCCCATCCATCTATAGATGTGCTGCCTAAAGCAGCCCAGAAGTAGAAGAAGAATCAAGAATCAAATGTGTTTATTTTATTTATATTTCCTATTTATTAACTGCCCATCTTCCTGAGAGATAATTGAATTTTGATCTAAATCTTCTGAAGGGCAATAATATTTCAAAGTTATTATAACAATAATATTAGCCTCATGGTGAGATTGGTGGCAAATACATTTTACAAATAAAATAAACAATAACATTATTTGTCCTCCTTCTTATGCCAAGCAAACACTGCCTTCTCTTGGAGCAAAGATGCTGCTGTTCATCCTCTTGCTCATATTTGGAAAGAAAACGTTTCTAACCTTGAACTTTTCAGGCATGTTGAACTAAAAGAACCATGTTGTTTAAGTGTGATATGATTGGGATGCAGGGTTAGTAATACTAGGTTGGTAACATGAGCTAATAGAAACATGACCCCTGACCTTTTTCTTTTTATTCATAGGTCAGGAATGGGGATCCTATGATTTTCCATCCAGCATTCTTGTAAATGCCTTAATTCTTCCTACCCTTCCAGCTATATCTTATTGCTTGCACTTTTGGTACTTGCTTTAGAAGCTTACCAATCTTCAGTTATTATTTCAGGGATACATAGGATCACCAGTATGAGCCTTTGATTGATAGCTGCAATTTTAACAGCTCAAGAAAGTGACTAAACGTGAAACTGATATGACTGGGGGGGGGAATCCCATGGGTTTAGTCGTAGCAATCTCACTTCTTACAAATAAAATATTGTATCTGAAAACCTCCACTTTTATTTTAGGAAAGAGCAAGTGTTTGTGCCTCGTTAGATGAAGTTTCAAAGCATGTGCTTGTTCACATACACACAAAAAGATTTCAGTTTAATTACATCAGGGAAAGGCAGCTTTCAATTCTGCAGAATCCAGTTTTTGTTTCACTAATATCAGAGACTATCAACTGAACTATATACAGAAGGTATATAGCATAATTCAAAAGCTCCTCTTCTCAGTATCTGATAGGAGTAACAGATGGATTCCACATTTTCTAGTTTGAAATCAATTTCTGATTAGCCCCACTATCTTCATTTCAACAGTTGCTGTTCTTAGCATTTCTCCTGCTAAGGGCCATCTTGTTTTGCCCCTGCATCACCTGGTTCTTAGAGTGAATCTATTAATGCACGAGCGGTTAGGGGAATTGTTTATCAGCTAGCTTGTTTGCAGAGCCTGAAGCTAATAATGGTTGAGAGGGAATGATTGGCTCAGCTGGTTTCTGCAGCCAAGGGAGAACTAGAACCACTCGTACTCCAGCACCTTAACCACTATACCACACTGGTTTTCTTAATTTCAAAAGTGAGGTCAACAGCATCAGGCTCGGCAACAAGCTATGATAAGAGTGGAGAGATCATTTTGTTCTTGTTAAACAATTGGGAATCGGAACTCTTTCACCTTTTGGTTGCAAAATCTGGGAGCTGAAGTCTTAATAGGGTTGCAGAAATCAGGACTACCAATTGTGGGGAAAATTCAGCACATTGTTAATCACCATGGATTTTTTTTATAAGTCTGCTGAATGGGGATTCCGGTGACATAGGAAGGTGGTCTGTAAACCATAAATAAACTGTAATTAAATAATCCCAAGGAAGAGGAAAACTGGGGTTTCTTCCTATTAGATTTCAAGGGGGTGGGATACTACCATCCATTGAGAGCTACCTTCCAGCTAGAGATACACAATGTAAACCCAGATGAACTTTTAAAACACAAACTTCTAGCAAACTATATAAAGAGAGGCTAGCAATGCAGTCAAATAACTAGTTCTTACCGTCCGCTGCTACTGGGGTAACTGAGCTGTTGCCGCATCCAGTTAAACTGCTTCTTCATCATCCTGTGGGCCAAGCTGAAATAGGACCACCAAGACCGGAAAACAAGTCAGAGGCACCTCCTCAGTACAAGCCAGCTACACTCGCTGCCATCCGTTGCTCTCTCCGCCTTCACTGCAAGCTTCTTCTTGTCACTTCCTTGTCATCTTTCTAGTCTGGCCTCCTTTCTCTTCCCCACCTATCCTCCCTTTGTGTCTTTATGCCTCTCCTACCAGTTCTACTTCCTTCTCATGGTTTCCCCTTCCACTAATGAGCTTTACTCATCTTTTTTTTTCCTGGGTGCTTCTTTATTTCTTTTTTGTTTTTGGCAAACTTTCCAACTTCCTAACTCTGTTGCTCCGTCTAGCCTCTAACACTACCTTTCTTCTTGCTAGTCAGGTAAGATCTGTGGTTGTTTCTCTCGGTTCCTGTCACCACCCCTTAAAAAAAAAGCATAAATAACTTAAGCCAAGTCTTAAAGGGAAATATTACAGCAAACATGAAACAAGGCAGAACAAGCTGATCTACAAGACTCATGTGGTAGAACTTCCTACTTCCTCTGTTTTTCTCTCTCCAGTGCTTAATAGTGTATGTTTGACACATTAACATAGTTAAAAGGTTTGTGCAAAGACAACAGCCCATTGATTATAATAGGCTGCAAAATGAATCCACATGTTATCTGAATCATAATTTATTAAATAAACTATCATAGCTAGGTTCACACAATAAGCTGTATTACGGCTGAACTAGCTTCCTTATGACTTAGCGTACTGTGTGAATGGGCCAGAGAAGACTGGCTATAAAATACACACATGCATATCTGACTTATAAGTTTTCCAAACAGGATCTCAAACAGAATTGACCAGGATTAACTCTAGGCAAAGACAAATCGGTTTTTTCAAAGGCTTGGACCTCTTCAAGCAAGGCTAATAATGTCCAGTGATTCCAGCTGTTTGGTTTGGGCCACCACAAAAAATATTCATGGTGATAAATGATGAAACTTTGCCTTTCTAGACATTTTCAGCTGCAGTCTGCACCAGCACTACAGATTAACCTGATGCTGAAAGCAAATAAACATCAGAACAAAAACTTACGAAATGTATATTCTGAAGAGTGCAAGATGCAGCATTTTGTTGTAGCTGATATATTCTCTATCGTCTCTAGTTATGAAGATTTAATGCTGTGTTAACTAACACTGTCTTAACTATAACAGCTTAAAACTCGGCAGTTTTAAAGCAAAGCCTCCCTAATGAAACCACGCAGATGCCATGGTGGCCTCCTTGATACTTGAAGTAGGTAAATCATACAACTTTCTAATATATATTTCTTCATCTTTTCATGCTCTTTTTAGAACTCCACTCCATTCCTATGAATAAGAAGTCACATGGACCAAATTTAGAATCTGTTTCTATAATTACATTTTTCTTTTTTTGTCCTGGTTCAGGCAAGTATTTAAACATGAGTTACCTGTCATTTTTCAACAGGAATAAAGATATAAGATGCAGATATAAAGATGTGCAAGCAATCAGTATGCCAAAGTTTAGGCATCACCAAACTGTATAATTCAAGGGATTCCTGGATGAATAGAAGCTGAAATAAGGACAAACATCTTTCTGCTACTTTTCACACACTGTTGTTTATAGATTCAAACTAAGAAACCGGTGAATGTGAAAAATGCAAAAATTTGGATATCCTTTGAGTTACTTTGTTGTAATACCATTTTCAGAAATAACCACTTTCAAATGCTGAATCATATTAACCAACGATGTCTTAATATTTGCCCAGAATAGTACACAAATGTATTGAAATGAATACACACATCCACATACCCACATTGATTATTAGATTCACAGCTGATAAAAGATGTTCATTTCATATTGTTTGGTTATTAGATTCACAGCTGATAAAAGATGTTCATTTCATATTGTTTGGTTATGAAATTCAATATTACAGGATTTGATTGTGGCCAGTAGTCTTTTTTTTAAAAGTTAACATTTTTGAAGGTTCAGTTTATTAGTAGCAAATCATCTACAATGGAAAAATGGATTCTCAGGTCTGAAGTACATCCTGGTGATGAACAGTTCTGAACAGTGATCTCCTTCGCATCCTGGTTAAGCCCTTCCAGAAACGGTTTGTCTTGGTGCTAATGGGAATTACTTCAGGAAAGTTAGACTTGCAGCAGTAGCTGCTCATCCTTAATATCTGCTTTTATAATTGAGAACTACCCTAACAGTTTATATACTTCCAACAAAATGTCGTTATCTGACAGGATCACTGAGCTACGTTAACTAGAAGTCGTTCACATGTTCAGCTGAGTCAAACAAGAACCTTATTGTATGATTACAGAAAACACACACATCTTTCATTGCTTTCCTTCTAAAAGGTGTAACTCCTTTCCTGACTGTTGACTACTTCCTTCCTTCTCCAGGTTTCCTCTTCATTTACAGGTAATCCCCTCAGTAGTTGCTTGGTGCCATTCACTTGCTGAATATGGAGAAAGGCTCCACCCTCATAAAGATTGAAACAAACACATATTGTTGTGTTGTAACTTCTTCTGAGACATAAAGAGCTAGTAATTCCTTCTCAGACTTGACTGAAGAAATGTATGTTTACTTTTTACTAGCAGATGCAAACTTTGTCCCTGTGGCTTTTAAAGCTCACATATGGCTGATAGCAACTGGTACAAACATGACCATCCATGTTTTATTTGGTATATGTTTTAATCAGTTTTGTAGCTGCCTTCTGTAGGTTTTATTTTGTCTGAGATTTTGACCTGTAATTAAGAATTTGACTCAAATTATGGTCTGAGAATTAGGAAGCCTAAAGGGAAAGCAAGGCAGGAAAGCAATCATAGTCGAGTTAAGAAGAAATCAGTTCTGTATATGTAATCTTTGTTTAGTGACCGTTTGCAGTTACAACAGTGATGAAAAAGTAACTTTACAATTAATCGTCACACTTATGAAGGTTTATAAAGCAAAAAGGATTTGAAGTAAGATCATAAGCACAGTCACAATTTCACTTAGCGATTGCTTTGCTTTCTCCGCAACAAACTGATTACTGGTCCCAATTGTGGTTGCTAAGTAAGAACTACCTGTAGCTGTAAATGAGAAAAAACATGAAAGATATATCTCAGCAGGTGTGTATAAATTCTAAGGGTATAACAATGGTCAGGAGCAAAGAATTTTTCAATGTACTAGCCCAGGGAATTCTGCATAACTCAGTTCTGTAAAAATTCCTAAAAGGCAAATGAAGAGAGCAAGCATAACATGGATTACTTTGAATTTATCATCTCTATAATGGGTTTTATTTAATTCTGAAATATTTAGGATTGTATTTTCAAAAGAAAGACAGGGTAGAAGTTGTCTAAATAAATACATTTCTGTCTTAAAATTTCTCATAAATGTGTTACATGTGAGATGGTATATACTTTATAATATATAGCAGTATTGTATAATTCCAACTATCGATTTTGTATTATCTTGTGAAATTTTGAGTCTTGATGCACTGATGGAGTTTGATTCTTGTAAATTGTGTAAAGAGGTAATAGCAGGGTATTCTTCCCAGTTCAAAATAGTATAAACAATTACTCTAGTTATTATTTTATTTGTAGCCATCATCCATTGGGCTGCAATACCAAGGAATGATGAGAATTGAAATAGAACATACACAGCAGACTTCCAAGTCAGAGAAGGCCATTATATAATAATTCTGCTGAAGCAATATTGCTACATTAGTTCATTGTAGTGATGGTGGTGTTCATGAAAGTGATGAGTGAAGAATGCTGATAGTACAGACGAAAGGCATATATACCCAGTAGGATCACTCAAGATATGAAGATAAACTCAGCTAATTAAAGCAAAGAGGCATCAGGGATAGAGGAAATTCTGGAGATGGATGATCAGTTTCGTGACAATGGCAAAGTCATAATTTCATACCATGCAGAAGACAATGCTAAACCACTCCTCTATTTTAGCAAGAAAGACACTTAGAAAGGTGGTATAAAGTGAGTGACAATATAGTGACAGAAGATGGGCCCTTTGGGTCAGATGGCGTTCAATGTTCTCCTGAGAAAAAGCTGAGGTTCTTTCAGAGGGTTAATGGTATTTACAAAGCAATTAGATAAAAGATCCTGAAATGGCTAGTTGCTGATATTGCCATGCAGGAAAAGATAAGCTGCAAAGACAGAATCACATGGGAGCATAGAGCGTAAGAAATATGAACATGGGATACTCAACACCGTTACAAGTTGAAATGAACCAATATCACATTAAAAGCTTGTGTTCTGGAATTGGGACTCTTTCCATCAGATCATGTTTATTACTCAGAACATTAAAAACGAAGAAAGAACTTGTAGCAAGCCGAATAACTGGAAACAGTGCAGTCAATGACTGAATATGAGCAAACAACACTTTAACACCGTGGTTCCCAAACTTTTTCAGTCCGCCTCTTTGGTGCTACAAACTCATCTTCAGTGCCCCCCAGCGCCACCCCCCATAAATAGCATTATTCGGAATAGCACACACACATATACACAGAATGAGAGACAG
>JANHFO010003302.1:177814-194089 GCA_032468095.1 Pareas carinatus
CATCATATAATATTTACTTTTAATTGTGTTTTAACTTCATAGATTTTTGTATTGCATTTTTATTGTTGGCTGTGAACTGCCCTGAGTCCGTTGTACGGAAAAGGGCGGTATATAAATTAAATTATTAAATTATTAAATTAAATTAAATTAAATATGCACTTAAAAGTATTGGGATGGACATAAGATTTTTTTTTCAAAATTAAAAAACAGCATTCATTATAGGGCATTCAACCCTTTGTAAATTGCAATGGTGAGGAGTTTAAATGGGATTATGAATGCTTTGGACTTGTGGATTCACGTGACACATTTTGTGGTCAAATGTGAGCTAATGTAAGGGCTTTCAGACAAACGCATTAGTAAATTTGATATGTTAAAGAAAGTAACTTCTAAATTCTGTGTCTAGGAAAAAAGAATCCTTCCTTTGAATTACTAAACTTTCTGGTGTATCAAGGATTAGTCAGAGCTAAAGCATGCCTCTTGATTAAATGAGATTCTTCTTAGGAGCCTGGTACAGTGATTAGTCATGCTTTCATCTCATCCTAGATCTTTTTTTTATTCTATAGAAAAATTACATCCAGTTGCTGAGAAGCAAAATCTAAATGGCACAAATAAGTGCGGGCTAGTACAAGCTCGTGTATTCTTGACTCCTAAAACTGCCTCAGTTGAATTGGAATATTCTTGAAAGTTGAAACCCAACAAAAGAACCACAAGAACACCAATCGGTCTTTATATATACAGATTTACATATAAAAATTGTGGTAGTAAGAATCATAACAAGTGACAGGGATACACAGAAGGATGCGATCTCTGCTTTGAAGCTTTAACAGATAACTCAGAGCAGACAGAGGAATGTTTGCCAAGAAGATTTCCAAATTA
This sequence comes from Pareas carinatus, assembly GCA_032468095.1. Classification (NCBI taxonomy): domain Eukaryota; kingdom Metazoa; phylum Chordata; class Lepidosauria; order Squamata; family Pareidae; genus Pareas; species Pareas carinatus. The sequence goes on from JANHFO010003302.1 coordinate 178,691, forward strand.
CTGAGGGTAGAATTGGGAAAATGGGCAAGCAATATAAATTTTTTTTTCCTACAGATTTTTAAGCTGCTTAGGGTCATGCTAGACCTAATGTTCAATACTATTTGCATTTAAAATGCACACTTTTTAAAAAAAATCAGAAGCAGCTGCAGGTATTTGTGTGTGAAAATAACTCAAATAGCAGTGATTGGGGAAAGGGAGCTTCCATTATGTAAAGCTTCCATTAATAGCGTTTTTGTGGGATGCAGCCAGCTTTGTATACTAGATTTCCAGTTTCAGTTCTGAACCTCTCCAAATAGGGCTGTGAAAAGTGCCTGTTGAACCAATGTCAGCCCGTGCAAATATCAGAACGAGATAGGCCTGTGGCTTAGCTCTCTTTGTGGCCAATTGATTTTTATAAAAAATGTCCACTTGAATGCAAAGATGTGCTTAACATCCCACCCTGTTCAGTATTTAAACCAACCCTTCCTAAAATCCATCTCTAGCCATCAAGAATATTAGCTTAAATGACAAATCACTACTGATGCTTACAGTCTTTTCTATTGCTCAGGTTGAAGTTAGCTTGTTATAAGCCATCCAGCCCAGGAAATCAGTTGGCTGGACGTTGCCACATAGTGCCTGTTTACTATATTTTCTCTCTTTCTTCCTGCTTTTTCTCCCTCCTCCTGCCACGTAGAGCTTGCAGCAGGCTTAGGCTTTCTCCAGCAGTTGCCAACTTATGAACAATCACAGTGCTGTGAAGGACATTTTGCTGACCTCATCCCTCAGACATCTCTGCTTGCCACAAGGGAAAAAAATAAGGAAAAAAATCTTCTGTGAATATGGAAAGAACTTGTTCATTCCAAGGAATCCATGTTGCCAAAGGGCATCCCAACTACAGTCAGAGCCTGTGATCCAATACTCCAGTGACAAGCCAAGAATCCCATTCCCCGCCCCCCTCCAAGCCCATAGATAAGCACTTTTACTCATTCAGGTTCCTGAAATATAAAAATAGTATGCCTCACAGGACTGGAGTAAAGTGGTTCTGAAGGATAGAGTGCTATACAGATAATACTCATTTAACAATTGTTACATGAAGTGGACATTAAGCAAATCCCTGATGGTGCTTATGATTTTACTTCAGCTTTCCTCTATAGACCTGCAAAGGTCATTAATGTGAGGACTGGTCACGACTGTTACTTTTTCATCAGTGTTGCAACTGAGAGCTGTTGCTAAATGAAGGAATTGTTGAATGAGGGCTACTGGTATTCACTAGGATCTTATAACCGAGGTAGGCAGCTTGTATTCCTATCATAGGGTGCAAGTGATTTGGTCAAACCTCTGGTTAAAAGAGACCCTTCCTTTGCCTATGGCCTGTTACTTGGAAGAGAAAGTGGAGAAGGTGTTAGAAAGTAAACCACAAACTAGTAATGAGTGCCAGAGACAAAAAAAAATGTACATATCTTTTTTGGGCTTGGATCCCGCTAATTATTTCTTTATCCCTGCCAATATGCCCCCTCAATTATCTTCAAGGATCTGCTGTCTTTGGCTGAAAAAAAAAACTCTATCAGTAATACAGACATCGGTAAAGAAGAAGAAAATATGATCACTCAATTATGGAAGAGAAGGGTTTGAATCTCCATGTACTGTGCTTGCTTTGGTTGGCTTAGCTAGAACCAATCCAAGTTAGCAACTTCAGGGAACCCTTTTGAGGGAAAGAGGAATGTTAAAACATACTTATACCTGCTTTTAAAACTTGATTTCAGTTGATAAGAGAAATCTTACTGCCATGCGTATTAGATCCTTTGGCAACATTTCTTTTTCATAGCTACTAATCTCCTAAAGAGTTTACTGTATGACATCCACTTCTTCCCTTTTGTTTCTCAGCAGACTAGTTCCCTGAGAAAGTGATTTGATCAGGGAAAAATGCAGGCAGATGGGTGGGAGCTGGAAGAGGGCAATGTATGAGTATCTTCTGAAAATATGTAGGGGAGGGGGAATGAGGAGCCTAATTCTCATGTTCTTCCATGTCTAGGACAAGACAACCCTTCTTTCCCAGCCAACATAACTGTCAGAAAGCCTCTTCAAAATGAGCACAAAGACATGATTCACACTGACTTATCTCAAATAGTGATGCTTCCAAAATATCTCTGTGTAAAAAAATGATCACCACTACAATTAGCCAGAGAGAAAATGTTACCCATTTCCCTCTTTTTGGGGTAGTCAACTGTTACTGTGAGAATAAATACAAAGTACAGATACTTTCAGATTAAGGTGTCTGGTCTTCCGCTCCAGGATAATTTCGAACATCCTGCTTCTTTTAATGATGGCATAACTTACGGTTATCTGAATGGTCCTTGAGACAAGGGGGGTGGGGTTATTGCCTTCTCAATGATGCTTGTTTCTACTAGTGGGCAGAAGTGCAGAGGTATATTGGTTGAAGCACATGGCCAAAGACATGCAAGACTGCATTTTTAGATTTCATTGAATGTCTCTCTTGATACGAAGAAGAGTTGCTTCCAGAGTATGCAGTTGGGTAGGGTGGCAGACACATGAGGTTTAAATGAAAAGGGAAATGCACAAAGGTGACTTTTTGCATGCTGTCCTCCTTGTTTAGACCACACTATAGATCATAATTGTGAAATGGAATTATTGCAGGGATTGTGCTCTGCTCAGCCTCTTTCCCAGTTAAGCAGTAGTCTTATATATGGCAGTAACGACAAATTCAGAAGCTACCTGGAAGCCTTCGAAAGACAACATGTAAACTGTCCTTTTTAAAAAAAAACATGGAAGCATGAAAAGCAGTCCTGTTTCAGAATCTCCGATTTTACCTTGAGAAATAATTTCCCTTCCTTTTCTTCCTGAACAAGCACCATGGATAAGCTGCTGCAATAGCTATGTAAAGCTATAAGTGTTGGAAACAAACTGTTATTTAGGCTTTTGCATTGCCAATGCCTGAATTAGGAGATTCAGAATGGAAAGTTATATTTCACCCCTCCACGTCAGTAAACTAGATCCTTTATATAAACTGAATTCTGTGCGTTCTCTGGAAGCATATAAAACAACAAGCTTGACATACAGGTTCCCCTGGAACGATATCAGTTGAAGACTAGACTTACATTTCCTTCTGAGGGTTTATAATAAACAACAAAGAGTCCCTATCTCAATCAGAGTTCTGGTGCAGGAGAAATGAACAGTGTGCTGATGGACTGGTTTCGGATCCAATCCAAATTTTGGGTTTCTTGTCAAAAGAGGAGAGGAACCATCCTGCCTAGCTGGTGTCAGATTCTTGGATTGGAAAACCAGTTGGGTTAATCTTTACATTCACTACAAGGCAGTTAGGAGTATATTGTCCCAATGGATGTATGGTTTCTCTTCCCTTTTCTAGACTGTTCTTTTTAAAGTGGCATTTTCCCTGATAGTTATTTGATAGAGATAGGAAAGGTCTCAGTGGCTCTATTCTTACGTATAAATGTTTTATATCGAGGGAATGGAAAAATCATGGCTTCATCTGTCATGATGAAATCACAGCCAGTGGGAACGGAAGTCATAAGCATTTTTAACTGCCAGCTGCCACAAAACAGCAACTAACACTTTTTGTTTGCTCTAAATTGTTCCTTTTTTTAAACCCACAAAGCAGTGAGGAGGAGAGAGACCATGGTAGAGAAATGAGTTCCCTCCTCCGTCTGCCTTTTTAGCCTGACACTCTGCATGTCTGGTAGAACTATCACTCTGTGGGAATTCAAACCGGGGTCTAAAAACACCAGTTTAAGAAGCACTGACATACAGTACATTCCATCATCGGGAGAGAAGGCTAATCTTGTGAATCTGCACATACCCAGAATGCCAGATAAGTTTACATTGTTTCATTTTGCTCTGATATCTCCTAGGAGGATGGTGGGAGGCCATAAGAGAGCATATATGTCCGTTCAAACCTTAACTTCATCTTCATCCTCTTCATCAACATATTCAAAGGAATCACTGTGTCTCTCTCTAACAATGGTTTCCACATCACTGTCAGACTCGTCATGGTCCTCCTCTTCCTCCTCCTCCTCCTCCTCTTCTCTTTGTTGCCATCCAGTAGAATATTCCTGTTGCTCAGGTGCACCTACTTTCAAGCGCCACGAGTTGGTAATTGGGCTTTCCCGTGAGGCTTGTCTCCCTGGATCTTCTTGTGGAAGTGGACTGCAGTAGGTGCTTCCTGCGCCGTAATGGCTTGCTAAGACACGGGCAGCATGGTTGAATTCTCTTGGTTCCATGTTACAATCATTGTGGCGCCCTTTTTGCCAATAGGTCTCTTTGGGCACTGCCCCCAGTTCAGAACTAGAGCTCCTGCTTCTCAAACAGGGAGATCCTTCCTCGGACAACTCTATAGAATGAGAATCTCCATTGGCATAGACCAAGTGTCCCAAGGGTGATCTAAGCTCAGAGTAATCCAAAAGGCTTGATCCGCTTTGGCTTTCTTCACCATAGCCATGCTGAGATTCTGACTTCCCGGGCAGCGAGTCCTCTGACCAGTTGTTGTTGACGTGGAGGGATGAGTGAGGCTCACTGCTGCTTGGGGGTTTGCTTTCTTCACTTTCTTTCTTTTCCCTGCAATCAGAGCTATCGGTTCCCGAGAAGCCGATGACATGCAGAAGTTCGCTCATCAGAGAGGGGCCAAGGTCCAGGCGGAAAGACAGCAAGGAATCCGAACGATTCAACGCTGACTCAGCAGGATGGGAGGTCTCGGGAGCCTTCTCAGACCGGGGAAGGCGTGGAATGGTGCAGAATCCAGATTCTAGTCCTGAAAGGCCAAGAAATCAAGAATGAGGGAAAAAATATATAGAGAGAGAACTACTTCTCTGCTTTATCTGTTCTAGCGGAAGGTGACAATTCTATATGTAGAATGTGAAGTATAAGTACAGGTCGGGATTATGTCCCAATTCTAGGGGAACTAGAGATTTTACCTATACCCTACTCAGAACTGCAGCTTTCATGTTGCAAATCTCTGGACAAAAGGTTGACACTGTGACAGCAAATGGGTTAAAAGGCAAAAAAAAACCACACAAGTTAAAGAAAACTAATCCCATATGTTTGACTGCACCTGGGATTTCTAGGACCAGGTTTCAAAATGATTCCTTCCCCCCCCCTTTGAGCTTTTCTTTAAGCCTATAAATGGTATTGGGAGATGGGGAGGAGACGTGAGAGCAAGGTAGACAGATGAGTTATTTCCTCCTCTTAGTGCTTAGTCAAGATTTCTCTGTGAGAAATCACCATTTCAGGATAAGACTATTGTAGAGTGAGTGCGCCATGTCAGACTAACACTGATTCACATTTGCCACCTCATGCACATTATGTTAATAGCATACAGCTAAAATATGCAAATTATTCACAGATCAGGGGATTGTGAGCTGTTTCTAATGAACTGTTCTTGGTGCCAAGAGCAAATTTTTCATTCTTGAGTTAACCTAATAGCCAACAGTAGGCTCCTAGAGTCAGTAAATCCATAGAAATACATAGAATAAGGTTCAGAATTTGAGTATTATATTACATTTCTGTGTCTATTTTCCCATTTTATGGCATACATCTCGTATCTCTTTCCACATAGCATATGTGTATTCTATTTGTAGACTAAAACTGAAGAGATATCATAGTCTTTAAAATACGTTATATAAACCCACAGTGTCCATAATCAGGCATATTAAGATAACCACAACTATAGTTGTGTTATATGCGAGCATCATGTCCCTTAACATCAGTTTGTAAGTCATGGCCCTTGTGGGTTGATGTGAACACACACATGTAGTCATTTGCTGCCCCTCTCTCTGGGATGTCCATGCGTCTAATGCTACAAAGTTGCTAACACATTGGTAGAATATCATAAAATATTAATCCAGAAACTATTAATTATTTATTGTTCATTTTAATTTTAACCCTATTTAACATGCTGTGTGAGTTCAGATTATGATTCCTGAGCAATGGGATTTCTCATATCTAAAAGAAGCAAAGTAGGCTATTTTGTGAAATTCTGACCCATTTCTTTCTTTATTTATTATTTAGACTTATATACCGCTTGAAAGTGCTTTATAGTACGCTCTAAGCGGTTTATACAGCATATGGCCCCCAACAATCTGGGTCCTCGTTTTACCGACCTCGGAAGGATGGAAGGCTGAGTCAACTTTGAGCCAGTGAGAATCGAACTACTGAACTTTGATGGCTAATGACAGATGGCAGTCAGCAGAAGTAGCCTGCAGTGCTGCTTTTAACCACTGCACCATCCTGGTTCTTATTCTCTTATCCTTAATCAAAATTACTATGTCATATATTGACAGAAAGAATAAAATGGATACTGTGACAGTTCCTCCATTAAATGTAAATAGTGCTTATCTTCATAGAGTATTCCTTCCAAATGTGCCTTCAAGTGTTTTATTTACATTATGGGAAATATTATGTTGTGGGGGATCTTGTGCCGGGAGGAATCAAGGAAGTCTATGAACATCTTATAAAAATCTGGGGTGACCTCTGAGGAGAAGAGATTGTTGGAATAAGCAGATCTAGTCAACTGTCAGGCCCAAACTCAGAGACAACACACTGAAATCCAAACAAATTCAATTCTTTATTTGCCTATACCTAGCGGACAGAATCTTCCCAAACTAAAGCTATAAACTGCTACCGTGTTTCCGCGAAAACAAGACACTGTCTTATATTAAGTTTTGCACCCAAAGATGCTCTAGGTCTTATTTTCAGGGGATGTCTTATTTTTCCACCGAGGCCACCCAGAACTAGAAGTCCGAGGCCTTATTATCGGGGAGGTCTTATTTTCGGGGGATTCCTTATATTTCAGTAAGAGGCAAAACTGTAAGTAGGTCTTATTTTTGGATGATGTCTTACTTTCAGGGAAACAGGGTAGATATGTCCTGAGAGATTCTAGGGTATGGCTATCCTGAACCTCTTCCTTCCTCCCCATCCAGCTCAGGACTGCACAGTTTCTTACGTTTGGCTTTTGATGGTTTACTGCGTTCCCTGGAGGAAAGCCCTGTGCTCTCAAAGCTCTTCTCCAGGTGCACATTCCATCACATTGACTCTTATTTTATTTTAAATATTATATCCTGCTTTTTATTTAAAAAGCATAATAAATGATCTTATGATGGTTCAATATGTTTACTTCATTTTCCAAGGCACATTGCAGCCATTCTCACCTCTGGAATACCTTAGGTACATAGGCACTGCCTTAGTCAAGGTCGTATGTGAATATCCTCCTGCCTGTTGCTAAACATGTCATTCTAAGAGCAGTATGAATTATGCATCAGAGCCAGCTGGCCTGGGCAATGAAATATTGGCCAGGCTTACTTAGGGTGGAAATATATAGGGAGCAATGGAACTGCAAGTTTGATTACACTCAGAAGATCGAACGGATAAAAGCAGAAAGAATGGAGGACTACTTTTCTCTCTAAATGATTGGTTAACCTTATATTTTCTGCACTTTGCTCATGAAGCTGGAATTTAGAGGAGGGATGAATAAAGACTAAAATGCTGGGAGGGGGAATGTGATTGCAACAGCTGCACAATTCATAATGTACGACAGAGGGCAGCATTGCCTCGTGTCTCTTTCGAAGAAAGCCAGGGATAGAACAACAAGGCTAGACTGGCACTGTGGGCAAAGACAACTGCAGCTGCAGTTGCTCAAAGCGACTCCCCTCGTCCCACCTCAGTGCAAATGCTGCAGTTTTCTACTGCAGATGCAGGCACCACGGGAGGCGAAGAAGGCAGCTGCTAATTAAACAGCGTAAAACCCGAATGCCTTCCATTGTTTTGAGTTGAGATCAGGATTGGACTAGACTTCTTCCTATGTTGATTCGGTGGGTACATAGAGGATTGTCTGAAAACATCTGAACAACATCCAGGTTTAGCATTTGACACTGGAGGAGATCTCTTCTCCTTCATTCTGGTTTCCTTTCAGGATCCAAATCTTCCTGCTTCAGAAATTCCTTCCTTTACACACAGAATCCTCTTTTTCCCCCTCTATCAGCTGTTTGCTTGGCATTCTGTACTGAATACAGATTCCCTTGCTGGACACAGGCCGTGTTTCTAGCATTACTGAAAAGTATCTTCTCAAAGTCTTACGTATATATCTACTCAAACCTAGCAAAACAATGCAAATTTATAACTTGATCCTAGGTATGTTTCCACTGAAACACACGTCTCAGGGCATTTTGTCATTAAGATTTAACTTCCAAAACAGGGGTACAGAAAAACAATGCCTTTGATGATGATTTTTCTCCACTGCCCTTATATGACTCTTCTGACATATTTATCAACTCTCCAGATTGATACATGTCATTGCATGTATTAGCATAGACTCAGAGTTAGCAGTATGTTTACACTATTGTAATGAAACATCTGACTTCTGTAAGCACAAAAGCCATGATCTATTTGTTGATTCAACCTATTTTGTTGTTACACCAATTTCAGCTATAAAGCATTCCAATATGGTTCAAGTGAAATCAATGATGAACAAAATATCTCATTTAAGATGACGCTAATCAAATACATTTTTGAGCATTAGAGCCATAAGCCTGGAGTAGACGTCTGTGTCACTTAATGTCGGGGAACATATGGGTCTGTCCAGAGATAGCTGCAAGAGCCAGGATGGTGCAGTGCTTAAAAGTAGCTGACTGCCATCTGCCATTACCAAACATTTCGATTCTCACTGGTTCAAGGTTGACTCAGCCTTCCATCCTTCCGAGGTCAGTAAAATGAGGACTCAGAATGTTGGGGGCAATATGCTGACTATGTAAGCCACTTAGAGAGTGCTGCAAAGCACTGTTAAGCAGTATATAAGTCTAAATAATAAATAATAAATAAATAAATAAATAAAATTTATACTTCTGCGAATTTTAATGTTCTAGCTAGAGGGCACTCAAACAACAAAGCCAACAGGAAGTTGGATCAACTAATCAGCACGCAGGATGCACATCTCAACACAACATGTCGTTAGATTTGAGAACTGCGCATATCAGACGTCTGCAACCATTTGCAACCTATGCTTATCCATCAACCATTTTGCAGCATAAGTATGCGTTGACTCCTACAAGCAGTTGTAGACAAGTCTAAAAACCTATAACCAGGAGATATGTGATGTTTGTTTTTATAAGTGGAAAGATCACATCTTCTGTTTTTCTCCTATCCCTCTGTTTACATTCAGCATAATGTGAAGTGGCCTACACACAATGAAATGTCTGGATTGTACAGTATGTATGCTGGTTGTAGCTATGTATTTCTATATGACAGTTGGAAGGCCCTTCATTTCCAGGGATTCTGTCTTCCTGATATAGAATTTATACTTGTGTAGGCATTTCTTATAAGTCATGTTGAAAATATCCTATGTTTCAATTTATGCTGATCACTGGAACATATGCAAAATTCTTATTTGCTGGTTGTTTAGAGCTTAGCAATAGATTTTTATATTCTGTTCACTTTTAAAATTTAAGGTTATGTTGCTACCTTAGAGCCCCCCCATAAAGCAGATCTTGTTGCTCGGAATTATTTTTGTTCTATTATTTTATAAACTCAACTTTTGCAAAGTTATTTTCCGCTAATGTACCCACTGACGTAGTTTAAGAAACTCAATTGCAGATGGTAGGATTTTGATTTAGAATAAACAATATAGTAATAGATAAAAATAAAAGTTATTAGCAAATATATAAGCAAGGATACTGCAGACATATTAAGCATTAAAAATAATTGGTATGTGAGACCATCTGTACTAGTGTTTCTTCTGCAGTAAAAGTTAAGATTGCTCTAACAATAACATTATTTTTGCCATTTCTAGACTCTTCACAATATACTTGCTTCATTTTAGTTTGCCAATCTCATGCATATTTACAATTGAAGATTACTCCACCTCTTCTCTTTCCTTTCCTCTTATAACTACACTTCCCATTTCTAATCTACTCTCTAGATTCCTGGGTAAACCAGAAAATACATGTAGCTATTTCTGACCTTATCGTTATCATTCCAGGAAAATGCCAAATGCATTCTGGAAACATGTGACTTAGTAAAATTGGTGTAGGCTTGAAAATATGTAGTAGAAGAACCACCACACACAAAAATTTGATGAAACTTTAAAGCACTCTTAGATGCCTGCTGGCACTTGGCTGAAAGGCCAAATAAAGGACATCTGACAGCTATGAGTCACATTCTGATTTTCCATTAGAAACCCTAAATTTTCAGTCTTTTATACTTTTAAAAAAATTAGGCTTATATACTTATAGAAACTTCACAAATGTCATTTGAATATGTACATAAGATGACTTAAGAGCCAGTACATGTTATTCAAAATAATGATTTGGTAATCATATATTGTAGAACTGATTTCAACAAAAGAATGGGAGACCAAGAAAAGAAAATTACTGCAGCAGAGAATAATAGAAACTGTAATGTAAGGTAATGTGTGATCGACATTCCTTAAACACATACTACAGTATGGCAGTTGTCAATCCAATATGTATAGATTTCTAAAAATACTATTGGAATATCTATTTGAGTGTGCTTATGAAATGTTTCTGTTGTGTATCTACATCAGTGTTCTTTAACCTTGGCACCTTTAAGATGAGTGAACTTCAACTCCCAGAATTCTCTAGCCAGCCATACTGGCAAGGGAATTCTGGGAGTTGAAGAACACCCATCTTAAAGTGGTCAAAGTTGAGAAACATTGATCTAAGTAAACCAAAGCACAGAAAGAATTAATATCTAAACAAGATAACCTATTTAATTCAATTGAGTTACCTTAGAAGCCACCTACCATAGTCAGAGAAGCTTGTTGGGGGTTTCTTGAAGGTAAATGCTATACCAAGATCATCGTCCTCATAGTGACTCTGATTGAGCTGAGGCAGTGACACAGCATTCTTGATGATGGGTGAGATGGCGGGAGGTGCAGATGAGCCCTGATCCTTGTTTCGGCTTCCCCGGTTCCTTAGCGGGCTCCTCCTCACGTGCCACAGTGTCCGAGCAAAGAAATTGTGGGGTTTGACTTCCTCTCCACCATGGTTCCTAAGGAAAGAAGTGTCTCCAAAGGCATCACCACCACGTCCCACATGCATGGTATGACGAAAGTCCCCCAGTGGTGGACTGATCATGTCCGGGCTCAACTCTGTTTTGAATCGACGTTTGCTGTGTGAGCCAGACACCCAGCCAATCACGGGTAGCTTTCCAAGACTCATTTTCTAGCCAGTTGACAAAAACCCGATCCAGAAATTCAATGCGTCCTTCAGAAATGGTTGATGTTAATCTGGAGGTATATGGGTATGACTAAGAATGATCCATTCCTGTGCCCCTCATTGTTTATATTTTCTTTCACTATTCTTCTTTTTTCTGGACTATTTAACAAAGAATAAAAAATAGGTCTGTCATGGAACTTCTGGGTTTCCTCCAGGACAATGTTGTCTAATTAGCACTGTTCTCCTCGGTTCAATTTGATAGCGACCCTTCACAGTTTTCATGTAGCTACTTATCTGATTTGTTTCTTGCAGTTCTGGACGGGCATAGGGAATCCAGTTTCTCCTTTTGAACAGCTATGGTCATTAAAACTGTGTTTGCACTTGTCTGACTCAATGTGTGCAAAGCTGGAAAATCAATATTATTGAGCTGATTCGTTTTCCACCATCTCTCCTTCTTAATTTCTTCTGCAAGAGCCAGCAAAAACATGGGGCAGCAAATAACAAGGGCCACGGTGAGAGTCTCACATTTGATGTCCTGAGCCGGGATTGCTGCCACAGAGCATCCTAGAGAAGACAACAGAGACAAAGTAATAGCTGAAGTTCCTAAAGTATTTTAAAATGACGAGTTTGAAAGTGAAGACTGCCCATGTGTGCTAGCAGCTAATACCCAGTCTGTGGCGAATGTGCAATGCAGATGGTTGGATAAGGGAAAAGTTACATGGTACATTAAGCAGATTCCTTCTGGAGTCTCTGCCACCAGGTGGCAGAGATGGTTTTCTGTCTGCAACACTTCGTATTTGTATTTAACACACAATGCTGTTGATCAAACAATTCTAGGGAGATTACATATTAATAGGTGAAATGACTTTCTTCTTTGCCTCCCCTGTAATATTGGCTGGAATTATTGTTAAGCTGAAATAGAGCTTGATGGCAGAGTTTATTGCAATACACTATTTCTCTCCTTTTGTGCCCTCCAGTTCAGAGACAAATGATTGGCTAGGGATACATCATCTTGCAAGAATTTTCCAACTCCTTTTCTGCAGAGCCTTAGAGCCTCTTACATTCTGGTCTAGCTATATGTGACTTAAAAAGATCCTTAACGTGGGATTATGGGGCAAAGTAAAATAGCTAAGATAACTTCAAGTCAAACTCAGCTCTTGATGACTTACAGACACATCCATGCACTTTTCTTACCAGACAGCTGTTATTTTTCTCCCAGGATACATATATATTTTCAGTGGGTGGTGATGCAGGCAGTTCTTGGTGTTCCTAGGATGACCCACGATATACCACTATTCCACGCAGGGGCAGTGGCTGCCAGTCAGCTTGCAGGTGCAATTCAAGGTGTTGGTTATTACCTTTAAAGTCCTGCATGGCACGGGGCCAGGTTACTTGAGGAACCATCTCACCCCACTGGAACAGGCCTGCCCCGACCGCGCGCAGCAGAGGAGGCCTGCTGCGGGTCCCATTGGTCAAGGAAGTCTGGCTGGTGGGGTCCAGGAGAAGGACCTTCTCTGCCTTGGCTCCTGCTATTTGGAATATCTTAGCCCTGAGGTAAGCTTGGCTCCTACCCGTCTGACCTTCTGCAGGAGCCCGAAGACTCTGCCAGATGGCTTGGAATCCTTATATGCTAGCATCACACTGAAGGTGGTTGTTGAATTAAGAGGCAATCTCACCTCTTCCCCGTGCATCCTGTTCCGCCTCTGCCATCTTTCAAGTACAATGTTATCATGATTGAGCTTTCTATTTTTATTGTTTCAGAGGTATTTGGTAAGGTTTTAACATTCTAATGCTGGATGCTGCCCAGAGTCATTTTGTTATGAGATGGGTGGCAAATAAATTTACTAAATAAATAATAAAATATTTTAAAAAAATTTAGTCTTCCACAAAATCCTGAGATTTCCCGGTTGTCTTCCATTCCACTACAAACCATGTCTGACTATGCGTAACGTCTGAACACAGGCAAGACTGACCTGCACTGCCATCTGCCATTGCCCTCAACAGTACAGTCACCATTGGGCTATCTGTCATTATCGGGCCAAATGTTACAAAAGTTGTACTTCAATCCATCTGAGGACATCTGGTTGAGGAAAGGAAACATATTCTTTCCTGTTCCTGATTTCAATAATGAAGATGCCCTGGCCAGATGTGCTTATAGTTAATCCAATCCTTTCAAGCAGTTAGGACTTTGAGACTATGTTCAGCGTTTCCATAAGTGTAATTGCTTGCTGGATTATTTGAATTAGAATGTCACATCTGGAGAGCATCAGGATAGGAAAGCTATTTTACAAACCAACTCTTTGAACATGGAAACAATTCTGCATAGATACTGCTTTGGTGAACCAAAGTCTATACAATACTACACACTGACTGACGTGTACTTGAACCCACATGCATCTGTTTTTGCTCAATGTTCAACATTTTAAAGTGCCAGATATTTGAAATATTACTAGAATTTGCACATTATTAATGTACTGGCTTAATGAAATGCTCCTTTATATACTTTTCTCAGTGGAAAATGTTCTCTCCCCCATTGTGCTGACTTAACCATATCCAGAAACCTCTTCAAATGTCTCCTTTGTTTTCTCTGTTGTGGCTCACCTTGGAAAAGCCAGAATGGCAGAGCAGGAGTAGCTACTGAATCACCAGCTCTGTGTGTCTTTCCTCGTTTTGGCTCTTATTTGTTCATTCAGGGTTACTCTTATCTACTAGATTTAGAAGCTGGCAAATATTAAAGAAACAAAAACTAAATGACTTCAGTTGGAATTTATGACACATGCTAACTGCTTTTTAAGAGGAACGTGATTGGGTTGCAAAGAAGCAATTCAGTGTTTGACAGCCTGTAGCCCTAGCCTAAATACAGAAAGAAAAGAAAGTAATGCTGATGGAAACATGCTTATCAGAACATAATAAAAAGGACTGTGGAATCTTGTTGGATTTCATCCCCATGCAGCATATTTACTTGGCAGCTCTGTGGTCCAATGTCATCCCTTTAAGGTAGAACAGAACAGGAACTGACTCACAGGAAAGCTAGAACTGTACTTTATTGAGATAATCCATATTAATAGAACCTTGCAATCCTGCCTGTGTTTTCCCTACCCTCTCTCTTATACTCCAGGAAGTCAGGGGGATGCCAATATGAAACTTTTCCTAATACTCTCCTAGCTTTGGGCATAACACGTGCTTTCGTACCTGTTGTTGTTCTAAAGGTGTTTGGATGCCTTCCCCAAGTTATGTCCGTGGTTACCTACACCCAATCAAGTAACACATTTTTGCAGGACATGTCACAAAGAGGGAAGTAGGTAGCATGCCTTGTGTCCCTTGTCAGTAATGAGGTCACAGCTCCTTCTTTCTTCTGATGAGTATAAGGGACTAGGGAAACAACATGGCTAAATATATGAACCTCTACAATGTTAGGATAAATACCAATCTATTACATGAATCAGAAAAAAGCCTGTTCTAATTGGATCCTGCTTGATAGTATCAGACTTGAATTTTACTGAAAGGTACCCTAAATTATCCATTTTCTTTCCTAGAAGGGAGATTAAAATTTGCTATGGGTTTTTTGTCCTTCTCTAAACCAGAGGTCTCCAACCTTGGTCCCTTTAAGGCTTGTGAACTTCAACCCCCAGAATTCCTCAGCCAACCTCCATCATTCTCATTTCACTGAAGCCTAGCAGATTCCACTAATATCATCATGAAAATGCTGATAGGAGGTAGGGATGGAGAAAGAGGAGACAAAAAAGGAAGGTGTTTGTAGGTGGGATCTGCTCCAAAGCTGTGACAGGCCAAGCAGAAGATTTTTTTCTATTTCTCAACACGACTCCTATTTAACAAATACAACTTTCAGAAAATCAAAAGGGTTGCTTTCTTTTGTGTTTGCTGCCCCATCCATTGCCAGCAGTTCCCTCAGCCTGCTCTTGCTAAAGAACTCTGGTTTCTTCCAAAAGCCACAGCTTTATGTGCCTCTTATCATCCATCTTTGGTTTTACTCCTCCTTTCCTTCTTTTTCCTGCCAACCAGCCTAAGTTCCTACTGCAGGGACTCTCCCAAACTCTGCTGCCCAGGAGCAACATAATCAACAAAAATTCTTCCTGCTCCTTTGGATTCATCAGGAATCCAAAATCTACTCATTCTTTTGTTTAAGGAAAGTTCATGTACAGCTACAGATGAACAATGGCTGCAACAGCATGTCTGCCTGCCTGCCTGCCTGCCTGCCTGC